>WEDG01012489.1:0-30768 GCA_017591395.1 Schistocephalus solidus | reverse complement strand
TCTTTTTTATTGTTACCGTTACGACGTTTCATTATCGATTCGACCATTAGCCCAGCGCATAGACGGTGCCTATTAAACAGTTCAATGTGGATCTTGGCCTGATATTTTCGGGTTGCCATTACATGATACTTGAATACAACGTAAGTTCAACAGCGGGAATTTGTTTTACCGTGTTGAAGCTCAGATGAAAACGATTCGATATTGCCGCACAGTCATATAGAAGAGGTTAGCATGCATCGTCAGCCAATAATTTCGATTACGACGTTTTCAAACGAACGCTCGTTAACCGGTTGGTTTAGTAGTGAGACCCGCCATCAACAGTAACATGCGCATAGCCTTTTCGCCAGTCTTTCATTATCGGCGTTCTTAAGTTGTTACATCGTAAAAATGCCGGAATCAAATCATATTGAAGCAAAGTGCCGCTGTCATGGTCAATGGAGTAGAGACGAAGCGTTTTACCATAAACAGCAACGATCGACGACTCTGAATGGTTATTCATTGTTCAGAGGTGATCTGTTGTTCGTAACAACCGTTCGAGCAGACATTAAAGTCATCCATCAGGCGTTCGTCGTGCGCCTAAGGTAAGATTGTTCTTCATCGAACCCGGTACACCGTCACATAACACGATGGGGCATTACCGGAAATGTTTATTGATCCGCCTGATGAACAAATCGGCATCCGGAGATGACCAACACAGTTTGCGAAGAAAATATCGTAGTGGTTCACCTTCACGAACGGTTATAGACCGCAGCACCGGAAGGGAAAACTGTTTTCAACCATCAAAGGCACATAGACTCTCCGGTAAAGTTGTTGCGCAAATAAGATCGTATAGATTTAAACACGTTGAATTTTAAAACTGCGCAGACATGACGCATCGCAGGGCAGAGTTCCAGACGATCGCGGAACGGCCATCACCAAACATCCGGTTTAGAGGCAGCGAAAGAAACATTCGATCAATTCAAAGTGATCAGCTTCGGCCAATTTCAAAATGTCGCTACCTCAGTATTGCTAACCGACCACAGATTAACAAGTTATCACCGTTCAAAGAGAACTTCTTCGATGTCACCAGTTTACGTGCCTTTTCATTTCGAACGATGGTTCGATCTCACTTCATTGCCTGTCCAATCGTCAGTCCGGTTGTTCTTTCACCAGCATTAGCCGTACAACAGCGATTATTCCAGCGGGGAAGTTTGCCAAACAACGAACGTTTGAATTCGGCCCATGATAAACCGATCGGGTATCGATTTGGCGTTATGGTATTGAAATCTTCCTCCGGTGTCGTGAATTTCGGTTTGTACCATGCTCCACCTGTTGCCGTGGCTATCTCTCGGATCTGTTGTGAGTCCAGAATAATCGTTTTAGCACGAGCATTCTTTCCGGCAATCTTCGGGGCTCAAAACCAGAAGACGTATTGTTTCAGTCGGCAGCAAAATCGGCCGATTCAACACGCCGTGGATGTAATGTTCGCCAAAGACTTAATAATACACCACCGTCATTCGGTCCTTGCTCGTTAAAGGAAAGACAACATAGGAACATTGACAGTCCTCCTTTCAGGAAGCGAAGATCGCCCCTCTGAAAGCCAGCCAGATCTTCAGCCGTTTCAGCGCTGGCCAGTTCACTTCGATATAACGAAAACTTTACTGGCAATCATGAACTTCGATTCATAAGCTTCAGCCGCTCTGGACGGCCAAGATTATTTGGTACCTCTGATAAATGTCGCCCAAATGTCCTACTGCCTGAGTTTCATCGTTTATGTTCTGCCGGCGCAACTCGAGTCCGCTCACTTCCCCGCCATTAATACGCCGATGATGAATATACAGCGCAAAGTTACTCATTGTTAAAGATAAACGCAAAGCTTGTCGGTTGTGAAGTCCTCGATACGCATCAGCCGTAAAAGAAATTCAGTATCTTTCTTCAAAAGTATTTTTACATCTGTTAATAATAAACACTACGGAGAAGTTAGTTACGGAATATTTATCGTACTCCTCCTCGATAAAACACCGCATTTCGAAGAACTTTCCTTCAACCGGTTTATTTATTAAAGATTTGGAACCAGACGAAATATTATTGCCGTGTCAAATATGCTGGCGAAAATATCACGATTACTCGAACCAAACCATAATCAGCAGAAGACAGAGTTTTGTCCACCAATCACCTCAACTGGTCCTCTTGTCGTGATATTTATGATTACCCGCATATAAAGATAATACGACGCAAAGCGAAGACATTGTCATTTTGCATGTTCGAGCACCGCGTATTGCTTTGTTCAGCATTAACGAGGCTGCCCCGACGCACTTTTGAAAAGTCGCTCGGATAAAGACGCGGTCAATAAAGGACGCGTTTTCACATCTGTTAAATCCGAACATTCCCCGCGCTTCCATTCAGGCCAGTTTATATTCCCGAAATATGCTTTCGATAGACAGACATTAGGTGGGCTTGTAATATTCATTATCAGTCGTCGTTCGCAAAACTCCACGACGCACCGAAACGACTGCTTGCTGATTAGTTTCGTGGATTTTGATGCCTTTGCAAATTCAAATAAGGCGAAGAAAATTACAGAACAATGCTTTTCATTTTCCGTCAAAAATTCACCTTTGTTTACGCTTCGATTTAGCGGGCTATCTTCAGATTTTAAAGATTGGTAATTTTCAACACTTTGGTCTGGCGAGCCGTTTCATGGTTTTAAAATACATTTGCCGCGGAAGATAAATCATTGCCATGAATAATATGTCGTTGTTTACTATAAGCAATTTGGGATGGGCCTGTTCAACCAGAAGAAAGATTATAAATCGACAGATGCTAACCGATAAAAGTACACCGATAGCGGAGCTATAACAAGTTTTTGGTTAAATGATCGGGTAGTCTTTGCTCGGCAGTAACGAAAGTTAATAAAGAACTCGTTTATACCCCGAGTTCACCGAAATATCTTGAAGTTGACGCATCAATCCTAAAATGCGTTAGGTCCTTTCAATCGAAACAGGCTTCAGATGTTTTGTCATCTGGTGAGATAGATACCATAGGGCACCAGCGATTCACGTACCATATGACAGCCTCATACCAGTGAGCTCCTTACTTCTGTTCTTCCATTTTATAATGGAGCGAAATGTCTCCCGTAATCAGTTTCTCATCTAATGCGGTACAGAAAGAGATCGATGGGCTGGCTGAACAACGATCATTAAACGCACGATAGTCCTTCGCATTCAATAATATTGATTCGGCTGGGGCACGTTGAGTTTGGTCACTTCGATTCGACATGTTGAACCCTGCCTTCCGAAGAATTCGTGCCAATTGCCGAACTAAAGCGAGGAGCGGTTGTAGATTTACCTTTTATCGTTTATGCGAAAGTAACATGTTAAGAATGCAGTTATTGCTGTTGTGGAGACGATGCCCACGTAAAGAAATGAGATCGGAAAGCCTGCACTACGACTGGCGGCACATCGATGGCGCCAGGTTATTAAAGAGACGAAAGCACCGACCGCAGACGACTCGACAAACAATACTGATCATAATATTGGCTGCGAAGAACTCCATTGAAATACAGTTAATTGCTCACATAAACTTCAACAAAACCAGTATTAGGAACGGAAGATAGAAAACGGCGTGGGGTTTCGAGTAGACAACTGCGATCGGGTAGCCTTCGCTTATTAGTCATCGCGATTCAATCATAGTTTGACGACCCGGGGATTTGATGGCCCGCCACGGGCGGTTAGTATTCAATGCTCGTTATTGAGGCACGTTGAAATTAAATGCCAGAAAGCTATGATCGTGGAAACAGTAAAGTCTCGTCCGCGATGCCATCGCGAGTTCATCGAGAAAACGCTAAAGAAGAGTGCGACGACGCGACTGTATCAGGTACTGTTTATTCCTCAAATTTTCCAGCCCTCGAAATTTCGCGCAGGTTCACATTTGAAAGGTGACGCAGTCAACAGAGGTAACTGCGCCAAAATGTTTGTTCTCAAATTATCTGCCTCGAAACTCCTTGCCCTTCCACAGAAACCAACCCTATTACAGACGGCTTTACGTAATATTATTTGCTTGAAAGTCGACAGTGTGCGCATATTTCGCTGATCCGTCGTCAGCGTTATGCCGACAGACGATACGCCTGATTTTCGGTCTATAGTGCCAGTGTGCTGTTTCCGGAGGCGTCCACATCACGTACTGAAATGATCTTTCAGAACATAACGCCCGAACGCGATCTAACCGTCACTTTAAAAGCACTTTGTTCGTTCATGAAATAAGAGTTGTCTCTTTGCAACATTGAGA
The DNA here is from genome assembly GCA_017591395.1 of Schistocephalus solidus. Lineage (NCBI taxonomy): Eukaryota > Metazoa > Platyhelminthes > Cestoda > Diphyllobothriidea > Diphyllobothriidae > Schistocephalus > Schistocephalus solidus. Next base: position 26,505 of record WEDG01012489.1, on the reverse strand, counting down.
TAACATCCGATGAAATCCTCCGTCAATATGCCCCACAACGGCAATGGGAACACCATAGTCGCCAGTCCACGATTGTTAAGTGCTGGTCACCTTCTAATGCGCCCCCGAAAGATTACAGTTTGAAAGAGATACGTCATCGGCCGGAACTTTTCTTAGAATATGACCGCAGAAAGACCCAGTAGGCGTCCATGAATGGGCAGCTATCTTCACATTTATTTCTCCTCAAACTTTATCATTTTCAGTAAAAACAAACCCTCACTTTGAACACCGAACATGTAAAGCGATTTATTGATGACAGAACTTTCAGTTTATCACTTTCATAAACGTCATATTGACCAGTATGCTGGCAAATGTTTGCCTCTTTCATCAGCAGTTCGCTGAAATATTGTGTTATTAAATGGGTTTTAAAATCGCACGGCAGTTAGGCCGCAGTTCAACTCCCGACACCCGCTCCTGTACCGTGCGTTACGTATCACGCTGTACCCTGAGTTAATTCGGTCGATTCCGCAACGTATCTTTTCGCCAGACTTTGCAAAGCATACGCAAGAAAAGATTCAAAGTTTATTCGAGCATAGCCATAAGCATCTTTTCAATGTTAGTCAAAAACATCGGCCCAGAGAACGGCATTTTCCAATAAGCTCATCGTCCAAAATCAGTAGGTGCGTAACAGTTTCACGATTTTAACAAATGCAGTGCTTTGTTTCTCTAATAACACGTAGCTCGCTATCGTTATAACCTTTGAACATGAAAGAATGCCAGATATTAGAAATTGAATTGTCAAAATGGTATTTACGGGTACCTCTTTGTGAATCGTTATAGATTTTCTAACGTATTATCAATGAAATCGAATTGCGTCTTCATTCAAAGATTGTTGAATTAGAATTATCTTTTGCAGTGCCTATCCCAAGATAGGTCAGTCACGTCAGGGATGCCAGCTTTAACGAGCTATTTTTCGTCCACTTCAGCATATTCTGCTGGTATCGACTGATTTCGGTAGTGTGACTTCAACTGCAAATTCGATGCTTTTATGAATGGATAATTCACGGTTTAAAAAATTATCCTAATTTTAAATCCTTTTTAAAATTTGAATTTATAAAGGCATCGAATTGCAATGATTAAAATTCACACTACTTAAGTAGTCATTTTAGCAGAGTGTAGATTTTACAAGTGGTTGAAAAATAGCTCGTTTAAAAGCTGGCATCCTGACGTGACTGATATATCTTGGGATTAGGCTGCAAGATGGTTAGTATTAAAATTCAAATTCAACAATCTTTTTGAATAGAAGACACAATTCAGAATTTCAGTTGATATTTAATACGTTAGAAACATCTACTCTTGATTCTAGAAAGCTTAAAGAATTCTACCCATAAATACGCCATTTTGACCAGGCATGTTCAAATTTCCTATGCAAACAGAGTCATTCTTTCATGACAAAGTTGTCAAATATGTGTGCGAATACGTGTTATATTAGAGAAACAAAAGCACTACGTAGTTTTGACCAAAATCTCCGTGAGAACTGAAGTTGCTACGCACCTACCCCAAAAATAGGAGAGGTTTTGGACTAGAAGTGGAAAACTATTGGAAAATGCAGCGTTCATCTGTTGATGTTTTTTGACCCAACGCATTGAAAAGATGCCCGTAAACATGCTCAATTAAAATTTGAATCCTTTTCTTGCATGTAAGCTTTGCAAAGTCAGTTAGATAACCTGTACAGGGGTAGATTGCATTTGCGGAAGTCAGTTAGTGCTTCAGGATTTTTAGCGTATTACGTAACACACGATTTTAAGGGCGAATTGTCAGGAGTTAGAACTGCAGCCTAACCTTTGCGTACGTTTTATCTAAAGCCCATTTAACTAAGTTACAATATATTTGCTTAATAGAAGACTACTTTGATGAAAAAGTAAACGACACTAACATGCAGGTCAATATGACGTTTACCAAAAAAGTGTCAGCTGAAAGTTCTGTCCATCCAATAAATCCTTTATGTTTCGGTGTGTGTTCCTATAAAGTGAGGTTTTGTTTTTTACTGAAAATGTGTCTAAGGTTTGAGAAGTAAGTCTTTGAGATATGCTTACGTTACACTTTCATGGATATACTTAGACAAAGGGAGGGGAGGTCTTTCTTAACTCTGCAGTCACTAGTATTCCTAAGAAAAGTTAATGATGACAATATCTCTTTCAAACTGTAATCTTTTCAAGTGCATTTAGAATTATTAGCACTAGCCATCGTGAGACAGGCGGCTATGATTAGTGTTCCCCATTGCCATTGTGGAATGTGGCGGAGGGATTTCATCGGATGTTTAATGTTATCATCATGAGTCAATGTTTTAAAGAAGACAGCTTCTTATTTCATAACGGAACGAACTAAAGGGTAAGTATCTTGCTTTTTAAAGTGACGGATTTAGATCAACGTTCAGGCGTGTTTGTTGAAGATCATTTCGATACACGTGATGTGGACACCTCGAAAACCTGCTTGCAAGCGCATAAGACCAAAAATGAGAACTGTGTCTGCATCGTCACCAACCTTTGTGACGAGATCAACCCAAGGAAATCTCTCGCACACTGAACGATTCTCGACCAGTAACCATTCCAAACCAAATGAAAATATTACATAAAAAACCAAATCTGTCTTGTCGGGTTTAGTTTCTGTGGAAAGGAATTAAGGTAATGAACCCTGCGCAAGGGGACTTCAGGGAGCAAGATAGAAATTTGAGAATAAACACGTTTTGGCACATCTGGTTACCTCTGTTATTTGCAATCCTGCTCGTAAGGTTATGAACCCTGCGCAAGGGGTCTTCAGGGAGCAAGATAGAAATTTGAGAATAAACACGTTTTGGCACATCTGGTTACCTCTGTTATTTGCAATCCTTTCAGTCGTCCTTTTCTGCTGCTTTCGTTTTTCTCTCGATGAGGACTCACGGTGAAACTTCACATCACTCCCTATTGGACGGGAGCTTTGCAATTTCCACAGTCTGGTAAAATTATAGCTTTCACAAGCGACAGGACAGCGTGCCTCAATGGCAGAGCGTTGGAATACTAACCGCCCCGTGGCTAGGGCCCGGGTTCAAATCCCAGGTCGTCCAAGCCTGTGGTTAGGTATGCCTTGCTGATGACAGCTAATAAGCCAGAAAGGGCTACCCCAGTCACCTTTTTAGTTGTCACTACTCAAACCCACACCGTTTTCTATCTCCACGTTCCCTAATACTGGTTTTGTTAACAAGTTTATGTAGGCAAGTGAAACTGTAATTTCAATAGGTTCTTCGCAGCCAGCTAACCTGCTGATCAATTATTGTTTGTCTATTGTAGGTCTGGCGTCTGCGGAAGTCGGATTGCTCGCATTTGGGATCCTCTTTAATGCCCTGGCACTGGCCATGGTGTGCCACTTAGCAGTCATGTGGTGCAGGGCACCCTACGACAGCGTCTTCGTGCGAAATTTTCGTCTTGCAGTGGGCATCGTCTCAACGGTTTGCTGTAATAGCTACATTCATAGCACATATTTTCCTTTATAAGCCAATCCGTCATCTGAAACCTAGCCATACTCGCTATTTAATAGGTTCAACAATTAACTGGAATTCTTCAGAGGCAAGGGTTTCAACCCCGCTAGTCGAGAATATCAGAAATTATTAAACTCAACGTACTTAGCCAGATCAAATTATTGAATGCAGAGGTTCTCGTACGTTTAATGATCCGTTGTTTATTCAATAGCCCATCGATGTCCTCTTTCTGTACATTAGATGTGAAACGCTGCGATTACAGGAGACACATTTGCTCATTATAAATGGAAAAGAACAAGTAGAATACTGGTTATAGGGCATTGTTAACGCTCTTTTTTGGAGCTGTCCACATTTTCGGTCCCAGTTGCCTTTATCTCTATTACCGCTTACATATGAAGGTATGCATATGAACGCATGAATGTATAGATATGCCTATAGAGTATCTAGTCTATCTCACCAAAGATTGACAAAACATCTGAAATATATTTTCGATTAGAAAAAGGACTTCTTAGGTACAGTTTTAGGATTGACAACCGTCTAGCCTCTAACTCCAAGATATTTCAGTGAACTCAGGGTATAAACTTTTGAATGAGGTTCTTTGTGCTCGTTTACAAATATTACACTGCGAAACAAAGACTTCTTGATTAATATATTTATCCCATTGCTTTAAAAAACCCGGTATAAACTCCACTATCGGTTGTAGAAAAAATGTGTTTGGTAGCAAATTATGTATTCTTTAAATTTTCTACTTTATGGAAGGTTAGCTTTCAGTTTCAACCAAGTTCTTAATTATGAGATTTTTAAGGCAGTTTAATATTCATTCGTACGACGTTGCATCTGTCGATTTATGAATGCTGCTTCTGAAGTTTAGAACAAGGCCCACATCCCTTGCAAATTGCTTATAAGTAAACAACGACATATTATTCATAGCTTTGAGAAATGTGAGATTTATCTTCCACGTAAAATAAACAGCTATTAGTTTTAAAACCATAAGCGAAGGTGCAACTTCATGACAGGTTAAAAAGTATTTGAAAATTACCAATCTTTTAAAATCTAAAGATAGCCCTTCATCAAGCGTAAAATTAAAAGGTGTGAATTTTTGACAAATGATCACATGAAAAGCATTGTTCTGTAAGTTTTCTTAAACATATATTTGAATTTATAAGGGCATCAAAAATCCACAGAAATAGTCATACTGCTTAAGCAGTCATTTTTCAGTGCATGTGGGTTTTGCAGACGGAAGGAATGCAGCTGATAATGAATATTACAAGCCCACCTAAGTAATCTATCCTATCCAAAAGCATATTTCAGAATTTCGGCTGAAATTTCCTTAGATAGGCGCAGAAGAATATTTCAAGTTGCAACAAGATGAAAACGCATCCTTTGTATGACGACCACCATGTTTACGTCACGAACTCCACTCCGAGCGGCACCAAAAAGTGCATCAAAGGGCAACCTCCATTGAAATGCTGAACAAAAGCTGAAAATACACGGTGCTCTGCTGAATCGAACGTAAAAACTTTTAAATAACAATGTCGCCCTTTGCGTGCACCATCCGCGAACCAATTATCTTTATCATTTATCGCAGGTAGTATAAATATCCACGATAAAAGTAGAAGGGACCAGTTTTAGAAGGCTGGTGAGTGGACAAAAACTCTGTCTTCTCTGCTGATTATGGTTTGGATAGTGAAGCTGAAATTCGAAGCATTAATAATGTCCGTGATATTTTCGCCAACATAGTTTGACACAGCAATAGCATATTTCGTCTAGTTCTCCCATCTGCTTGTAAATAAGCCAGTTTATTTGAGAAGAAGTTCTTTATTCTTCGGAAACCTTCATTTATGCCTTTCTGAGTGTTTTATCGGGAGAATTTTTGATAAATATTCCATAACTTGCTTCTCCGTAGTGTCCCTTTTGTATATTAGCTGTAACAGGTCATAAAAATACTTTGAAGAAGATTACACAGGCCTCTTTTGAAGTTTGCTGATAAGAATCCCAGGACTCACAACCGACAAGCGTTTATCTTTGCTGTGGAAGTAAGCTTTGCACTGGCTATATTCATCATCAACCATCGCGATGTGTGAAATTATTAACAGCTGGAAGTGGGCGGACTCTGAGTTGCGCCAGTCAAACGAAAGAGTTATGTTTGAACATAAACCTTAAACTCAATTAGAACAGGATAATATCGTCACATTTGAATGACAATTTGCAGTTTAATCAGAATTTTAAATAATCTTACCAGCAAATCCAAAGCGGCAAACATGAAATCAGAGTTCATGGTTACTGAAAGTAAGTTTTCAGTGACCATGCGCTCATTGCTATCAAGTAGACTAGCATGAAAAGAAGCCGAAGCTGAAGCAGCAAGCAGATCTGAGCCTTTTCTGGCTTTCCAGGGGCAGTCTCCTTCCATAGAAAGGGAGGCTGTGGTGTTCCTATGTTGTCTCCTTTAAGCGAGCAAAGGTTATTTCCCGAATAACTGAGTGAGTAAGTGTGTATTAGAGATCTTGCTTGAACATTACACCCCAATTACGGCGTGTTAGGATCAGCCAGTTTTGCTGCCGAGCAAATTATTACGATGCTTACGAATGAATACGAAGGTTTGGGCCCCAGGAGATTGCAAGAGCCGAGGAGAAGTCTGCTCGTGCACTTTAAAAACTTTTTTTGATTATTCTAAGTTTTCAAACTCCTGTAAGATTCCATTCTCAGAGATAGCCACAGCAACAAAAAGGTGACACATAGGGGATACAAACCAATAAACATTCCCTGACGCAAGTCTGGAGGAGACTGTGAAAGGCTCTCTACACCAACGCCAAATCGATACATCGATTGATCGAGTTTCCATCCATGGGCCAGGCCTAGCAAATCGTTCTTGTTCATTTGTTTGGCTTACCTACCCAAACCACTTGCCGTGCATCCTTATTTATGCAACTAGCTCTCTGAGGTAAAGAACAACCGGACTGACGGTGGACAAATAATAAAGTAAGTCAGACCATCATGTCAAGTAAGAAAAACACAACCAAAAATAACAGATCCACAGACGTGGGAGCTCGGGGTCGATAATCTGTGAAAGAGAAGTTTCTCTTTGGAACTTAATTGTCATGCTGCTGACAATGCGGAGAACTTGGTCGGTTCTTCGTTGTGAAAGCGCTTAATACTGAAAAGTAAGCGGCATTTTAAAGAATTGGCCAAGCTAGTCCACTTTGAATTGATCGAATGTTTTCTTTCGCTGCCTCAACCTATTGGCAGATGTTTGGGTAATTGATAGCCGTTTGCATTACGCGTCGTCACCTCGACAAAGAAAATTTGAAACTCTGCTTCCCCTGCGAGTGTGTTCATCGCTTAGCCCTGTCTGCACGAATTTTTAAAATTCAACGTGACCGTCTTGCTCTGATCTTTATTTGCGCAACGACGTAGGACTTTATAAGCTACCGGAAAGTCTATATGCCTTTTGATGGAGTTGAAAACAGGATACCACGCTTCCAGTGTGAGTCGTTTTGTTATTGAGGTGCCACGGTCTAAGATAGCCGTTCCTTGAAGGTCAAACCTGCGACCCGTTTTTCCGTTGTGCGTTGCAAACTGTGAATTTGAGTCTATCCTCCGAGATGCCATTTGGTGTTCATGTAGGCGGATCTTCCTGTTCCGACTGATTTCCCCAAAGTAAGTACCCCCCATCATTGTTATAGATTTGGCAGACAACTGCCGAGGTTTCGATAGAGGACAATCTGCCCTTAGGTTACATCACACGACAACGAATTGTTGCCTGATGTGGATGTACAATGTCTACTCGAACGAGTTGTTACAGACAACAGATCACCTCTGAGACAATGGAGGGCCAAAAAAGTTCTGTGAATTGTCAGCAACCCGACAAGTCTGTTTCGTTGAGTCATTTAGACGCCACTGAGGGAACATGGGCCTTTAAGTTAAAGCACTTCATCTCTCTACTCCATCTTATTGTTTCTGACCGGTATATTTAGCAACACTGCTTCAATAGCTGATCAGACGTTCCAGCATTTTGATATTAAATGTAGCAACTTAAGAACGCCGATGTAAAAAGACTGGCAGAAACATACGCATAAATAATCGCTTACTGTTTTTGTGGTAGTAAATCAGGTCTCACCTCATTATTGAGTTAACAGGCATTCGTTTTGAAAGGCTGTGTCCTAACAGTATGATCATAATCAGAAATCTTATTGTACTGACTGATGCATGCTAACAACCTCTTCTATATAATTTAAGCAATACTGTACCTGGCAACTATCGTCATTTTTCATCTGGAGCTCAACGTTGAAGTAAAACAAATTCCACTGGTAAGTTGAACTACGTTTAACATTCAAAGTATCATATAATGGCAACCCGGGGAAAAAAATATCAAACTAAGGATATCCACATTGAACTGTTTAATAGGCCATCTAATATATGCGCTGGAACAATGTGGGGGTCAGATCCGGGCACGGTTAGCGTCATTCGGCATGCGCACCATTAACAAACGTCATGTCTGCGGTGACATGCCTAGGCACACAGTCACGCCAATTGCGCTCACATCCCATATTAATTGCCTAACAGGCTCGAAAAGTAGATCAGCGTACGGGAGAGGGTTCCTTCCTAAGATGGCCTTTATGGCGTCTACCACTCATTTGGCATCTAAGCCGCCTCTCCATCCTATTTAACTCTGGTCACGGTACGCGGCACACGTAAAGTTGGTTTCTCAGCCACTGCGTCCGATCCGATTTGCGGCCTTCTTCACTATTTCATGATACCGAGCGCCGGTGTTTGTGTGTGTGTGTGTGTGTGTGTGTGTGTTTTGTGTGTGTGTGTGTGTGTGTGTGTGTGTGTGTGTGTGTGTGTGTGTGTGTGTGTGTGTGTGTGTGTGTGTGTCTTGCCCCCTAAACGGGCCACGTGGTAGATGCGTTGGACCAACACGGGGGCCACATTAGGGCACGGCAGGCGTTATTCGGGTTGCGCTCCCATAACAAATGCCGAACATAGAGGTGTGGTGGCACGCCTAGGGGCGGCTAGGACATAGGGGACACAGCCGCGCCAGCCACCTGCGTCCTCTCCCACCTCCGGCCTTCTTGACTCTGTCTTGACACCGGGCTCAGGTGGGGGAGGAGGAGAGAGTGCGGTAGATGCGGCGCAAGTCTACTATCACTTTAAACTAAATCACGCACAAGTCACCGTCCCTGCTCAACTTTCCCATGAGCATACGGTGGACATCGGCGGACTACGACGGTCGAACTGTCGTGTGTGTGTGTGTGTGCCGCCATCGACCAACTGTCTGAAATGGAAACCAACGCCAATCTCGATCTCCTGCCCTCTCTCCCAGAAACCATCAGGGCCTGCAGCAACACTCCAGCGGGAATGCATTGGGATCAGACGCGAGCCCTGCTGAGATTTACAAGCATGGCAGCCCCAACTGATAAACCAGGTCAAAGTGCTCTTCCAGGCGATGTGGCACCAACGACAGGTTCCTCAGGATTTTAAGGACGATACAATCGTCCAGCTCTACAAGAAGAAGGAGAACCGCCAACTGTGCGATAACCATCGAGGAATCTTGCTGCTCAACACCACTGGGAAGAGCTTCACCCCATATCCTTCTCGATCTTCTGAACGGTCACCTAGAGCAGGTTCTGTTCCTGGAAAGCCAATGTGGCTTCCGAAGACACCGTGGAACAACCAACATGATTTTCGCCGCTTGCCAGCTAGAAGAGAAGTACCAGGAGATGAGAACCCGCCTCTACACAACATTCGTGGGTCTGACGAAAGCCTTTGACACGGTGAATCACAACGGACTGTGGATGATCATGCAGAAATCCGGCCGTTCCGAGCGATTCACTCACATGGTGCGTCAACTACATGGTGGTATGATAGTGCGCGTCACGGACAACGGAGTCACATCAGAGGTCTTCACAGTGACCAACGTAGTGAAGCCAGGCTGCGTCCTCGCGCCTACCCTCTTCAGTCTCATGTTCCCTGCCATACTAATGGATGCCTACAGAGACAAACGCCCCGGGATCCGCATCGCCAACTCCTAAATCAAAGATAGGATGCATTTCTACACGCGTGTTTCACAGCCAACTTCCGCGAACTTCTCTTCGCTGACGACTGCGCACTCAATGCAACGACCGAAGAGAACATGCAAAGGAGCATGGACCTCTTCAATACCACTTGTGACAAAGTTTGGACCGCTCATTAACTCGAATAAAACGGTGGTCATGCATCAAACGACGCCCAAAACCACCTCAACGCAGCTCGAATTAACTGTCAAATGAAATCCATGGATACGTTCACCTAACTGGGCAACAACCTCTCACGCAGCACCAAAATCGATGATGAGGTCGCCGACGGTATAGCCAAAGACAGCCAAGTCTTCGGACGCGTGCAGAACATCGTCTGGAATCAACAAGGTCTTCACCAAACTCAAGATATACAAAGCTGTCATCCTACCGACGCTGTTGTATAGAGCGGAAACCTGGACGGTCTACCAAAAGTAGGCGAGGAGGCTTGACCACTTCCACCGCAGCTGCCTCCGCAGATTACTAAAGCTGAGATGACAATACAGGATCCCAGACACACAAGTGCTAGAACGAACAGGCATCCTCGGCATCAGTTGAAACACCTGCAACTGAGCTTCAGGGACAACCTTGTGATGATGGACGACGACTGACGACCCAAACGACTCTTCTATGGAGATATAGGCACGGGTTCTCGTCGACAAGGGGGTCAAGGACGACGCTACAAGGACACTCTGAAGACTTCCCTGAAGCGACTGCAGATCAAGCCCGGTCTGGTCGGTCAGATACTTTCGGACGCAATGCAACAACAATCAGACAACTACAACTTCTGCGTCAGCTTTAGCCAACCCTCCTTCGGATCCCCCACCCCCACGGTCACCCCTGACACCAACTCCACCACTCTCACCATCAAAGCGACCACATCTCAATACCCATCACCTGTTATCATCACCACCACAACCACAAAGAGCGAGGGGGCTCGGTCCTAAACTGTCTTCATTGCGACCGCAACTTCACCTCCCGTATCGGCCTTGTCAGTTACTTGCAAATCCATCGCACATAGACTTGTGAACCAGTGCCTGTAGCACCAATCCACAGCAAAGATCGGCGCCTCCACTGCCCTCACTGCCCTCGAGTGTTCACACACCACATGAGCATATTCGGTTTCATGTGCACCCATGACAGCGGAATTCACCACAGTTTTGACAACACCAATACCCCATCACACCCTCCGATGCTGCCATTCTCAACGCCACTGCCACCCCCACTACCACGAACGACAACCCCACAACCCCTCCCAATTTATTTTGCTCATACTACGCCCACAACTTCAGCTATTGAATCGGTCTGGTCGGTTACCTGCGAATCTATTGCATGGAGGCTGTCGAACCAGCGCCTGGGCCTCCAACATACAGTCGCCGTGCCCGCCTCCACTGCCCTCACTGCTCTCGCACCTTCACACGCCGCATGGGCCTATTAGGAAACATACGCCTCCACGACAACCTGCGGAAATCCACAGGAGGCTAAGCCACATCGGCGCACATTACCTCCACCAGTACATACACAACACCCTGACCATCATCATGTACCCGAGAATATCACGATTTCCTAGAAACCATGTCTTGGAAGGCTGCCAATCTGACTCTTACATCAGACCACGCCGTCGGCTCAGTGTGTGTTGTGCGTTGAGTAGCGGATCAGTGAACTGGGAGTCAAACGGCGATGGCTCCTCCATACCTCTTGGTTTAGCGAAACCTGGTGTGCGCGTTAGGGGGGGCCAGCTCGTGCCGTGGCGCGCGAATACGGGTACGCCGGCTCGTTAGTCACTGCGCCCACTCCCACATCAGACAACTGACCGGCTCGAACGGTGGTCTGATTTGGGGGGTGGGAGAGAGCATGAGGCCGACAGGTCAGCGCATTTTTCCTCACTTTAAACAATACGACGCGCTTAAGACTAACACGGTTAGAGAATAGAGAGTGCGGTAGATGCAGTGCACGTCTACTATCACTTAAGACTAATTTACGCACAAGTCACCGTACTTGCACAACCCTTCTGTGGAGCATAGGGTGGACATCATCGGACTACGACAGTCAAACTGATGTGTATGTGTGCGGGAATGATAGAGATTGATGGGGGTCACGGAAGTCTACCGTAACGCGCGAATTACCGCCATACGCTCACCATGCTGTGGGGCACACAGTGGACATTGTCGTCAGCCCCAGCTAACCAATTTCTACTTTGAAAAGAAACTGATGAGGTCAGTTGCAGCCGTGTAAGACTAAACCTTAACCCTAACCCTATCCTTAATCCTAACTGTAAAACTATGTAAAACCTCTATGCCTAACCTCAACTCTAACCAAAAGCTGGTCCAAATTGAGCTCAAAACCGCCTGCACAATTTAGGTCTCGTCTTCGCGTGCCTTTAAGATTTGATTTGGTCACGCTCATTTCACTCCTATGGCCCCATTAATTAGATGATTAATCAAACAAACAACTTATTGTGGGTTACGGGGAACACCTGTACCATTTTGCCATGGAGCTCAGACAGTCTCAAGATAACCAGGGGTACCCGAAAACCATATGACAGTTCGACCGTCGATTTCGACGAGGTCCACCGTATGCTTCACACAAGGTGGTGCAGGGACGGTGACTTGCGCTTGAATTAGTTTAAGTGATAATAGCCTTGCGCTGCAGCTACTGCACTCTCTCTCTTCCTCCCCCACCTGAGCCCGGTATCAAGACAGAGTCAAGAAGACTGGAGATAGGAGAGGGCGCAGGTAGCTGGCGCGGCCGGAGCCACCCCTGGGTGTACCACCACACGTGAGTCGGATCCCACGGAGTGGGAGTGCCATAAAGGCCACATTAAGAAAGAGCCATTGCAGCCTGACTCTCAGCCCGCCAGTCAGCCACTCCACACAAAACACACATTGGGCTGACCACGCGGTTTAAATCATCCCGTCAATTGGCAACCTTATAAGCCACGGCTTTTAGCGCACGGTGATAGTTTCAAGTGCGTCAGATTGTTTATAGTGAGGAAAATGCGCTGAGTTGTTAAACCTCACTCTCTCCCCAACCCCCACAATCAGACCACCATCCGAGCCAGTCAGATGTCTGATGTGGGAGTGGGCGCATTGGCTGACGGGTTGGCGTACCCATCTTCGCTCACCACAGCACGACCTGGCCCCCATAACGCACACACCAGGATTCACAAACTCAGGGGATATGGAGGAGCCATTGCCGTCTGACTCCCAGTCCACTGGTCAGCCAATCGACAAACAAAGCACAAACACTGGGCCGATGGCGTGGTCTGGTGTAAGCGTCACATTAACAGCCTTTCAAGCCACGGTTTCTAGGAAACCATGATTTTATTAGGTACATTATGATAATTGTGAGGGTGTTGTCTATGTATTAGTGTAGATGGTGTGCACTGATGTGGCTTAGCCTCCAGTGGTTTACCGCAGGTTTTCATGGAGGCGCATGTGTCCTAATAGGCCCATGTGGTGTGTAAATGTGCGGGAGCAGTGAGGGCAATGAAGGCGGGTGTGGCGACTGTACGTCGGAGCCCCAGGCACTGGTTCACCAGCCTCCGTGCGTGGATTCGCAGGTGACCGACCAGGCCCATGCGTGAGTTGAAGTTGCGGGCGCAGTGTGGGCATGAGAAATCGGTAGAGGCTGGGGGGATGTAATTTAACGGAGTGGGGGTGGCAGTGACGGTAAGAATGGCAGGAGTGGAGGGTGTGCATGGTGTATCGGTGTTGTCGGCATTGCGGTAAATGCCGCTGTCATGGATGCGCATGTGACCGAATAGGCCCATGCGATGAGTGAATGCGCGAGGGCAGTACAGGTGACGATCTCTGCTGTGTGTTGGTTCTCCAGGCACTGGTTCACCAGTCTCTGTACGATTGATTCGCACGTGACCGACCAGGCCGATGCGTGAGGTGAATGTGCGGTCATATTGAGGACAGTTTAGGAGAGAGTCCCCATCGCTGACGGTGGTGGTGGTGGTAGTGAAGGTGAAGGCGGGGCTGGTTTCTGTGGTGGGGGGAAGAGGCAATGAGAAGGGGGATGTTGTCTCTATGATGGTGGGAGTAATGGAATTGATGCCAGGAGTGAGGGTGGGGGAGTCTGAAGGAGGGTTGGCAGAATTTGACGTAGAAATCGGAATTGTCGGATTGTTGGTGCATTGCGTCCGAAGATGTCCAACCAGGCCGATTCACGCGCGAAAGATGCGTTGACAGCGCAGGCATGTTGGCAGGGCCTGGGCATTGACGATGTTGGTCCGGGAGGCCAGGGTCACCATTTTTGGCATATCCAAGGTAGTATGCCAGTCATATCCAACCCCGGCTTGTCTAACACGGGGTTCGAACGTTACTCTTAGGTCATTGTAAAGAACGCGGGTCTGCATCACAGTTTTTTGCAAAAGCGTGATTGGGTAAACCTGATTGACAATGGTCAATAAGCCAGAAGGGGTCATCTCAGACTCTCTTGTCCTCATCAGTACCCATTTTTGAAGTATCAATGCACGTTCTCTCAGCTTCTTTCGTACCTCTAAGTTTCTTACTCCATGCCAACACTATCAATTCTTAGAGCGTTGGACTTCTAATCAACAGGTCATGGGTTGAAGCATCGTGTGGTGCATTTCCAGGGGTTGAGTATGACTGGCTGATGATGGCTGATAAGTCAGAAATGGTCACTCCAGCCTCTTTGGTCTTTGTCGGCAATTTTCATCTGCCTGCATGGCTATCCGCCGTGCGGCTGCTGGCGGGGCTCGAGAGTGAGCCCCAAGAGAGAAGGGGGCGAGTGAATCCAAGAACCGATCGGTGAAAGTTCATCCACCAATACTAACAAAACCCCTGCCAATTTAAGTCACGCGAAAATCCCGCATTCGCGCGTTTATCCTTGGTTTTTCCCTCGTCAGAGCAGCTGATAATTTCGCAATGCGCACGAAATTTTCGCCTTGCATTTGCGACCTGACCGCGGTCAGCAGCTCACGTTGACATCGAGCCTGTAATTTGTGGCGTGTTCTTTCGTTTTTAACATTCTTGCGTTCCACATTCAACCCCATACATAACAATCAACCCAGTATGACAGTCTCGCTTTCTCAGAGGCACCCAAATATGGAATATTTGTATTACATGAATCCAGCTGCGAATCCATTGGAGTTGCATAGACCCACCAACTGGTAAGGTGGAACAGAAATGTGCCGATGGTTAGGGCAGTAGACGGGGCTACTGCAGTGGTAAAAATCGCACACAAACTACAACATTAAAAAAAAACAGATTTGGTTATATGCCTTTTCCGGTGTCATGTTCTCTCTCTCTCTCTCTCTCTCTCTCTCTCTCTCTCTCTCTCTCTCTCTCTCTCTCTCTCTCTCTCTCTCTCTCTCTCTCTCTCTCTCTCTCTCTCTTTGCTTTCATCAGGATAAGGGGCACGGCAGACGTTTTCGGAGATGCGAATCCATAAAAATGCCACACGTAGGGGGGAAGGGGGGGGGGCTGGGGAGAGAGAATGTGTGGTGACACGCCCAGGTGCGGGTGCCGGCAGCGCCAGCCACATGCGCCCACTCTCGCCTCCGGTCTTCTTGACTAGGTCATGCGACCGAGCCGAAGAGGGAGTCAGTGTAACAGTCTACTATCGCTTTAAATTAATTTATTTGCAAGGCACCGCCCCTGTGCCAAGCTTGTTTTGGCGCACACAGTGGTCAAATTGTCTTTCCTTATGAGAACCCGCACCCATGTTTTCGAAACTGTAGGCTTCCAGACAGGCGGTGACCTTGACGTTTGGTTCTGGGTACATTGTGGCCTGGTTTGCAGTCGCCACAAGCCTCATCGCCGCCTGGCTATTCATTGCCTCTACCTGCTGCTGGGCAGTCGATTTTGTCAATTGTCGCTCCGTTGCTGCTGCGTTCTACCCGCCCTGCTCCCAGCGTCCATCGCCGTTTGGACCGAACGGAGGCTTGTATCCATCAGCCTACAGCATGGACAGTCTTAGCAAAGTGAGCTTAATTCCCTGAGCGGAAACCTTCATGCAAAAATAACTTCATAAACTTTGCACTTCGTACATTTATGCTGCTATTATTCATCGCCTTATAAGTTACGAGGTATTCGGTTAAATTCGTGGGTGTTAATAATGGACGGTAATTCTGCAAAGGGGTTCCCAACTCGATTTACCTGTTCCTGTCACAGATGAAGGCGTTTGTTTTGAAAAAAACGTCTGAAGCGGAGAATGTTCGTTAATATCTAGCTTATACAGTTTATAGAACCATCGTACTGAGAGCACGGATTTCAGTTGTATTTCCCGGCCAACACTTGTTTAATTTTCAGCTTTTTCATGTGGCCGCTGCGCAACTTTGATTCCTTAGTGGGACTGCAAAGATCCATAAGCTGTCTTCAGGTTAACCTTAAATAGCCAGTAACGTTTGACAGTTTCAACATAAACTGAAAAAAACTGTCAGGAAGTAAATTATCGCAACAGGACCTTTCATTTTTGGCCAAGATGTATATGTTGACCTCGGAGTGGAACACGACAAACTCAAACTGAATAACAGCGTTAACCCTACATCGGAACATATAGCTTTAATCAGTACAAGTATAGGTCAAGGGCGGACCTCAACAGTCGGCCAGGCACCGGACAGGATGCATCCATCAGGTTCCAACTCTCCAGCATACTCCTGAATACCAATATGAGTAGTTATCATGCTATCGAGCTGAAAACGCTGTTCTACGGTGCAGGGACCTTGAAGCTCTAGTAGTCACAATAAAAGAAGCTGAGGTTTTCACACCTCCTTTGTCTTCAAAGGGTCAAAGGAGAAAAGTGGTGGTAATGAGCCTCAAATTGACCGCTTGGTTGTAAATATCTCGAAGAAGGAGTTATGATCACAGGAACAAGAGCTTTATTAGCCTGACGTTTCGGATGCTCTCTCGAACAAATAATAAGAGAAATCTCACAAAAGGGTGATAGAGGGTACAAGGGACGCCGTATTAATAGGGCGTGGCATGCACCCTGTCAATTTTTTGTGAAACTGTTTCTAATGATGGGTTCAAGGGATAATCCGCAACGTTGGACTAATAGAGCTCTTGGTGCGTTGATCGTGTCTCCTTCTTCGCGAATACTTCCTAGAAGTCGCCTCTTCTCTTCTATGTGTAAATATCTGTCATTACTAATATTCTACGGTGATTAGTGTACGTGCTAGCAAGAGGGAGGATGGTAGCAAAATTCCAAGGCTATCTTAAGGACATCAGTCAGCTTCCTCTCTGTAATTGGGTTGACCAATTAAAATCTCGCACTGTATCGGTAGGCCTGATGACCTATCAAATACTTCGAGGCCAAAAAGACAGAAAGACAGTATTGGTCTACAATTCGAATATGCACAAACACCCAACTCACCTACACATATACTCGCTGCCAGTGCACATCAAGGACACCATCGGATCCGTGGAAATAACGACAATAGGGAAAATAACAGTGGACACACTATACCCAGGAACACCACTCGCAGTACTTCAACGTTCTTCAAGCCACAGAATGAGGAACTTGCCGGTGATTTCTACAGCAGCTGTGATCACAGCGCGTCACCGAAACCCATCCACTGTTTGCTCCGTTCCCCGGCTTCCATGCACCGTTTACTGCTCACAAGCTTCATGAGCGCCCATAGGCGTATGCATATAATGTAATAGGGCAGAGGCGGTATGTATTCCGAGGCGATATAATGAAAAATGGAAGAGATTCTTCGGAATAATTGAGTTTGATTCGGGAATTTCCGAGGTGGTAACACCAACCCGTCGTCAGACGAAAAAAAAGAGAAGGGGTTAGAATGTCCACTAGATCGGTTGATGCGACAGTACAGACAGAAAATTGGCGGGTGAGGGGGTAAATCCTGGAGGCTTTATGCGCAAAGGGAGGAATTACAGCTCCCTGTGCTGGAGAGGAAGGAGCGGTGGAGCGGTTGAACTCTGGGCGTCTGGATTAGCGGTCGATTTTGTTGGATTAGGTCAGGTAAAACTGGGCGTCCAAATCAACATGTCGGTTGATACTACCCGCACTGGAGTTCCAAGTCTCGAGAAACTCTTTTGCTCGTTTAGTGTTGACCATTGGGTCGGGATAATGATGAGACTTGCTTGCTCTGGGAAGCAAATGGATCGGTGTGAACCCAGTCCTGAATATATATATATATATATATATATATATATATATATATATATATATATAAAAGCAATATGAGTGAAGATTCGAGGTCCAGATAACTTATCGAGCTCATCATCCCCGAAGAAGACGAAGGAGAAGGGACGAGTTCATGGACCGGAATTTATTTTGACTGAGGTTTCGGAAATCCCCTCGTTTCCATCATCAGAGTTCTGTGGTTCTGCTTGTCTTGACTTTTTCAGCCTTGACGCCTGCCTGGTATTATATCCCTGCTCGGAGTATGAACTTTGACCTCCCTATTTGCTGCTTCTCATGGTTGGGCTTCCTAAGACCAACCCAACCATGAGAGCTCGAAAGGAGAAAACCCGAAGTTCTGGCTCGCAATCCCTTATGTGAAGAACGTATCAGAGGCGACAGCAAGAATCCTGAAACCTTTCGGGATCGGTGTGGCTCATAAGCCTGGAGCAACAATCAGACAGCGCATAATGAGGCCAAAAAAACCACTACCAATGACAGAGCAATCAGCAGTAGTTTACAGCATACTATGCCAAAGCTGTGATGCGAGGTATGTTGGTGAAACGGGCAAACGCCTTGGCACAAGATTGCATGAACACCAGCTTGCAATCAACCACAAGGACAAGCTGTCTATGGTCTATGGCCACATACAACAGAAGAACCACAGTTTCGCCTTTGAGAAAACGAGGGTAATCGGCCGAGCCAACGATAAGATGGCCAGACTGCTGCTCGAAAGTTGGTTCTCGACGGGCACACTTAACAGAGCCATAGACTTGCATCCTGCCTACCAGGCGATACGCAAAAGGCTCGAGTCAGTTAGGGCAGGGCCAATGGGACAGCCGAGCAAAACCAAGCATGGCAGACAACAGACACTAGAGGAAAAGAAGAGAGGAGTCGGCCGGAGGCCACGTAACCGGCGGTGAACACCAACTCACCACCACGCCCACGGGGCTGAAATTAACTCACGTGGCCGTCAACGACTGATCAGTCCGTTGGCTGACGAGGGATAGGCCACCATTCACGCTGACTTGCCAACAAATACGACGGCAGCAAAAGGTACTTATGTCACGCGAGGGGAGAGATTAAACCTGATCAGCAGCAAACAGGAAGGTCAAAGTTCAAACTCCGAGCAGGGATATAATACCAGGCAGGCGTCAAGGCTGAAAAAATCAAGACCAGCAGAACCACAGAACCCTGATGATGGAAACGAGGGGGTTTCCGAAACGTCAGTCAAAATACATTCCGGTCCATGAACTCGTCCCTTCTCCTTCGTTTTCTTTGGGGGATGATGAGCTCGATATATATATATATATATATATATATATATATATATATATATATATATGATAATGTGGAACCGACAAAGACAGGGGAGACCGGAATGGCCATTTCTGGCTTATTAATCGTCATCAGCCAGTCATACCCAATCATATATATATATATATATATGATAGTGTGCGGCTTACCCATCTGCTTAAGGAACATGAATGTTCCGTTGTGCACTGGAGCTCACTTTAGAGCCCTCGCAGGCGGTCGCATAGCGACGTGTAGCATATGTTTATATATATATATATATATATATATATATATATATATATATATATATATATATAGAGGTGGCAACCCATGCTGTGCAGATGGGGCATGTCTTTAACTTTGAAGCCACTGAAATTGTGGGCCGAGTAGACGGTCACACCTCAAAGCTGATAAAGGAAACCAGTATGTCTACCGACTGCTCATTCAACCGCCACATTGATCTGCCGAAAAGAGCAGGAAACCGTTACGGTATGGAACATCCGGGGCCGCCAACTATCTCCGCGGCCATCGAGGATGGGGGTAGTCCACGCCACAGTGAAAGCCCGGCTGATGCGGCATCACAAGGGGTCAGCAAGTGTGACGGCGACCATAGTGGGACACCACGGCAGACACAAGCTGACGCGGCAGAACGAGCGATCGGCGGGGGTGACAACACCGGTGACACGAGGAGGGCACAGCGCACAACCAGTGTTGACAGGCCATAATGGGAGGTGTGAGCATGACTCTCCAGTCTCTGAAGATGGGTAGACGAAACAACTACTCGAAACGTCCGACAGCCAATATACCTCTTCCGGTGAACGCTCCTTCTTCTTCTTCTTCTGACTTACCACCAAGTAATCGCATTTTCTCTACTATTAGTGATAATTAGTCAGCTTAAAATGAAGGAATCGTGTACTAAGCTGTCTTTGTCCACGGCGTTTAGAGCGCTTTTTGCTACAAATGTTGTCATTCTTGCAATAAAACCACGCAGGCTTTTCCCCTTATCCTATTGGGATCATTAATATTGCGATGTTCCTTTCAGATTTTTCCTTCCCTTTCTTAGTGGTCAATCCAAGATCCTCCCACGCTGCCCCGATTCAAAACTGACACCTATGGAGATGGACATGAAATTCGAAAGCCAACTACGGCAACACCTCCAGAGGACTAACCTTCATTATAATGGTTCTTTGCAGAACGGCCTCTCCAAGCGACCTCATTCACCACTCTCCCACAATGTCTGCTCTTCTCACATCCTCCCACTGCCTTACACAACCAATGAAATAAAATTTTACTGTTCCGCCAGCCCCAATACGACTTTCCTTAGGCCACTTACTTTCTGCTGTCTGATTGGACAGTTGCCCTTCAACTTACTCGGTTTTATTTGCCCTGATCTATTATATCCCTGCAAAGGACATAGTCTGATTTGTGAATTTCATGCTCATGAGCTGTTCAGTTCGTTTGTTGTTACAAGTTGCCTAGGTTTATAACGTTTTACTTCGCCGGATTTCTATTTGGACGTTTTGTGTTTAACTTCTGCATGGTTGACAATAAAACAAACGTTAAATTATGCCTACTAAAGGAGGGTGAAATCATTCCTCCCATATAATGACCGCCAATCATAATGAGAAGAACATTTTAACTTTAGATATTAACAGGCAAAAGAACAAAACTTCGTGAATTGAACTAATTAGTAGAGTAGATTGCCTTACTCATGAAATGCCTAGATCAGAATTTGAGGTAGTAGCAGGGCAGGCATTTTAAGGGGTTAGTTCTGTTTGTTGTATTAAATTGATGAACAAAAAGTTGTTTAATAATAAAGAAATCACTTCATATCAGATTATTTGCGGTAAACCGGGGCTAAATGGGGCGAAATCCGAAGTTTCTTGCTATCCAGGAATTTTCCTGCGTTATTACAAGCTACAGGTAAAAAAATTTGCTTTTATGCGCAGTACTAGAAAAGAACATTAATATAGGCCGGAAAAAATTTGGAATATATCCCTTGGGAGAACGAAAATTTTTTGTTTTCACGAAAATCAGGTGAACGCAGGTTTGAGAGCTTACATTGTTTTCAGAAAAATGATGCTATATTTAGTTTAAAAAATCAAGTTTTGCAAATTTATGACGTTTTGTACCAAAAAATGCTGTAATAAATTTTGTGAATGTACTTTGTTTTACCACACCGATAGTTAGGACCTGAAACGCGCATATATACGAGACGCGATGATACACCGCAACTTCTCGCAGTCACGGCGTACGCGAAGCCTGGTGGACGCAGTTTGCGCTGATTTCGCTAAACGTGCCGTAACTTATGAAATCCAACAGAATTAAAGAGTTCGGACACCCACTTTACATTTGGAAAAACAATAAAGGGGATTTATGAAGACGATGGGCAATAATTAGCATTTACTTAGGTCAATTTATTGAATGTTTACGCATTTATTCACCATGCAATCTGTATGGGCGATAAATGAGAACGTACAACCTGGAGGAAATTTTAAACCGTTTGCCTCATAGACAAACACGATCAGTCGATCATCACAACGGGAAACGTGCAGCTCTCGCTTACGCACGAGTGTCGAAGCGAACTTTCGGTGTATCTACCTTCCTACCATCACACCGCGTTCTATTGCTAAAGCGAAGTTAAAAAGCCCGGATTCCGGTGTGGCCAAATGAAAAAGAGTTAAATGGCCCGTCTATGCGTGCCACACAATACCGGCTCCCTAATAACGCACGCCCGGGGCTTCATCCCAGGCGGCTCTGAACTCACATTGACGGAAACACAGGAAAAGGCACAAAGGAGCGAGTCATTTTATGCTGTACCGCAGTTTTGAATGGCTGGCAACTTTTCACCCAGTAGCTGATAGCACGCCGAAGGGAATTTAGGGAGCATTTGGTTGTATATGGTGATAAACGAAGTCCTAGATGCTTACTGAGTTGATTTCACTTTCCCTTATCCGATCCAACTGCAGTGACTGTCACAACTTGAAGTCGTTCCAACCGTGAACTCGCGTCTAACATGTATGACAGCAATCCAAATAGTGACTTTCGGCAAATCGCAGTGGATTCAAACGCGTTTTAGGTATTATAGGGAACGGGACCATGACTATCAAGAGGGAGAGTACCCGAGGAACGACCTCATCCTCTTTTCCTCCCAAGAACACCAGTGATCTCTCCAGGCCTTTCGGGGGGTGCAGGATAGAATATTGTTTACTGGCTGTTGTTTAATAAAAAGCCCGTGTAAACCTGTACCATTCATGTGCCATGGGTGATTGCGCTGTTAATGGTAAATAATTTCTCATTCGGCTGGGCGGCGTCTGGGTGTAAGTGGCCATTGCCGTCGTCCGCATTTTGTATTTTGTCCCGATGCTACGTGTCTCACTCCTGTCATTAATTTCCACCCGTCCACAACTGTGTGGACAGTGAGTTTTACGTCAACGTGAGCACCTATATTCATATCCGGTCGATGCTCACACCCGACTTGCATTCAGCTCGTTTACGTAAACCTCGATAAGGGGTCATCCGGATTTGCGCACTGTTTTGTTCCTCGTACAGTTGCGCTCGTTTTAAATGTGCGTTCAAACTCGTTCACGCTCTCATGCAGTCCGAATTAGCAAATATCTGCATCCAAGTCAACATTCCATCAGTGATTCCACTATTTGAGTTGTATTACTAGAATTTGGTGATCCATAAAGACGGCCACGTGACAGGCGATAAAAGTGGTTCCGGTACGAAGAGCCTTAGAAGTCGCTCTAACTGAGTCCTTTTTCAGCCCAGGGTGTCTGCCTTTTGGATACCGAAGGCGCATGCAGACGCTGCACCATGTTTCGACATCGAAGACGGCCACCTTATTGGTACTTCTGTGCTTGCGCTATCAGTACCATCAGAAAAACAGAAGATCAAAGCTTCCAAACACCACATAAAGTAATTCAAGACCTCCTGAACATAAGAAGGTGAGTTAAGAAAAACGTAAGTCTTCTCAAGGATATGATAGCAGCACTTGTCGGTTATAATAAAATAATGTGCCTAAAATGATTTACAAGTGAACAAAAGTACTTAGGAGTCAAATCAGGGACATCTCTGAAACCTGCGAATGCCTCTGTCTTAGGCATAAAGACGGAAAAGTACAATTTCTTCAAGTATAAGCTTTGAATAAGAGGACATTTGCCCCCAAACAGGTGCCAGAAAAAAAAATTTGTGCGTTTTTTTTTATAAAATACCATTAAATGTATTAGGGCATCAAACATCAATAGGAGAAAATCACACTACTTAAGTAGTTATTATTTACAGGGTTCAGTTTCGAGAACAACCGGAGGAAGCTGATTCAAAGCCAGCATCCTGACATGATGGAAATATCTTTAGATTATACTGCACGATAATTTATATCACAACCATACTGAAGCAGTCTTTTCTAATCGAAAATACCTTTTATAATGCTGGTTAACGTTTTATGAGGTTACGCATATACTGTAGTCTAGCAAAAGCTCCGTCAACTCGGGTTAAACGTTTTTAAGGATAATTCACGAGAACGAAAAATTGAACAAGCTCCTGTTGCAATTAAAATGGTCTCCGCACCGTGAGAGTAGGAACCTAGGCGAAGAGTATACGAACAGAAGTGCACATAATGCGGTTTTGAATCGAGATTTTGTGGAGAGCTGACAATATTCGTGGTTCGACGAAGGTAAAATTATGCGTATATCTACGCATCTGTTGACTGGGATCCTTAAAGAAGTGGTTATCTGAAAGCAATTCGCGGGCTTTTTGGTATTCTTGAACCGTTAAAGCAGTTTTATTATAATCCTGTTAACTATTCTATCATTGAGGGTGTTTTTTCATATGAAAACTATGGATCTAAAACAATTCAAATTTTATCCTTTTGCGCAGGCGATGACGGTTTGGATACATGCTGTTTTCCGGGGCATCTGCCCTTAGAAGCAAACAACTAGAGGAAATAGGCTGGCTCAAATGACAGCATTATCTTGCTGAATTAATTCAGAAAGCGAAGAGCACGATGGCACACTACTTGCATGATATATAGGGTAAAAATAAATACTGTTGTAAATTTACCGCCTGCTGCAGGTTGGGTAGAAGGAATTCGACCACCAACATCGCACATTATGTACAAAGAAACCAATCGAGCATTAAAAGAAATTATTCGCCTTGTTCCAAACTCGAACAGGGCATATAATCATCTAGCATACGATGCATCCTTTAAGCCAGGATGGTCCTTGCGATGCCTTAGAAAAATGTCTTGGTAATTGACCCTTGGATGTCATCTAAGAGCGTGCAAATATCAAAGCAAAACTTGTTACTGTGATGTGCGGATATGCTTACTTATAAGGGCCCAGTTCCATGGACCGCTCTGCGGACATTTGTCATTTTAGTAGCATTAGATGAGTGATCAAACAGCCATATGCAAAAAGACCTTGGAAAAGCTAACAATCGCGTAGTTAATTGCATTAAGCTGTGGCAAATTTCTCAAAGATTAAAAACAAGTCTCGGTTTCACGTCATTCTGAGCGACGACCAAAAGATTCTTCGAACTTGTATCAAGAAAAATGCCTTTATAATTGCTAACTGAAGAAGTTCAATGAGCTGTTGTTTAGTCCCATTCAAAGGCCTGTCTCGTATCTTACTACTTTAAGCATTAACACATTGACTGAAAAGATAAATTATTCGTTAGTCTGTGTACGGGCCTCCCGGGTTTTCCGCGGATAACGGTTAATGGAGTTGTCCCCAATGAAGAAATATTACGAGATCAGAGACCTTTTAACCTACTGGGGCTGCGTAGTAGCAAAGCGCTGAAGACAACATCATTAATGGCAAAATGTATGAATGCTATGACGACATTTTGACATCTTCACCATATCATTTATAAAAAGAAGAAGAGAGACATGTCTTTCCGAAAGACATTTTATTTGTCTGACCTAAGGAACACGTACAGTACTAGATCATAATACACAATTAAGTAACCTTCTAACTACCAGCTTGTTTGGGCTTCTCAACACGCGTTAGTGGCAGAAATTCCTGGCTGGGACTTGAGAGAGAAACTGATATGTCGATTTAGGGAGTTTCCTTCAGTCGTCCAGTCCCCCAGACATTCTTACCGTTCAATAAGCCGAGCAAGCCATTACTTATGTGTCCGTAAAGTCGTGTTCGTGCTCTTTCACCAGAGTAAAGACAGTGACTTTGGACAGCAGGATGGTCTACTGAATGGCTGGTTAGTGTTAGCATGTTCATCAGCAAGCCCAATCATGCATGGAGTCTGATAAAATACACCAGATTACGTGCATGCCTGCAGTTGGTATTTGACTTGCACAGCAATTTCATCCATGATAACCGTCAGGCAATGAGCGATACCTATGCCTTCTCCTGCCGCAATGTGCATTTGTTGTCTATGGTACAAGGGAACAGTCCTCGTTATTGGCACCCTACTTTTTTCTGCCCAATGGTGTTTATGAGAACAACGGATTAGGCAGTTTCTTGATTTTTGGTTCCGTTGTGCCACAGTCCAAGCAATATTTTCTCCTATTAATTGAAGTAGGTTAATACCTGATAGCAGAACTGCGTTCTTGCGTGACCAAATAGGGGTTTTTGTTATTCGTCGTTTGGTACCCTTTGAATCATAGTTTGCACCTGTTGTGGGCGACACAACAACGTCAGTGAAGGACAGCCGCTGTACTTTATCTTCCTCTCCTTTTAACGCAATGTCCCGTAATATCTTGTTAAGCAGTGTGCATAGGTTTAGCCAAGCGCTCTTTTCCATTCTAACGAACGTGTCATCTGCATATTGTCATAAAAACACAGGTGTGTAGTGGTTGAAGACAATGTTTTCCAAAACCTCTTAGAGCAATTATGAAAGTTTTCGGGAAACCTGGGTTTCCTCGATCCGCTGATATGAGTTGTGATCGAGAATATTAAATGTATTTGGTATACTGCAAAATTTTTAATTAGATCATAAATTTTCAATGCCCATTTTCTGAATTAATACACGCAGAACACTGTGTGCCAAAAATGGCAGAGAAGACATGGACCGTTGAACCATATCAGCCCATATACAACCGTGGTCTGTTTGAACTGATTTACCTTGAAAGTCGTCAAGAAGTTTGCAAGACAAGCTAGTGAAGGTCCTTGAACCCTACCAAAGGAAGTTCATTTAAAGTGCGCTGCTTTTGAGGACAATGCTAAGTCAAACACGAACGTTCAGTTTATGAATTTTGTGCTAGACACAGCACGTGGCTAATTTTGTCTGCCGGCAATCGTCTAGCGAGATCAAATTTGTATTTCTTAGTTGAGTCACATGTTTGATTTTCAGGTTTCTCATCAATGTGGCATGAGACAGGAGGCTATGGTCTTTCGGACAGCCAGTAGTTGAGGCGAGAAACCCCTGTCTCTTTGTAGTACACGACGGCTGCCTGCCACGTGTCAGCATGCAACATTCAGATATCCAAATCGATATGGTTTCCGCAAGCATTTCTGCAAATGAGCTTGTTTGTCAGAAGTGTGACTAGAATCCTCGATTTTTGAGATATTTTGCAATCAGGTTGATTGC
>WEDG01012479.1:0-62099 GCA_017591395.1 Schistocephalus solidus | reverse complement strand
TATAACTGCTAAGAACTAAGGTATGCACTAACGCTAAAGTGGGGAAGTTGTCTAAACCACAAACGACAAAAATAGGGGTGAAAACAAAAATCGGAATGCTAGGAATGCAAACTCACGAAAACCTACCCTTCTTCGATAGAAGGAGTTGTTGAGGACTGTACTAAGATCTTCAGTAGATCCAGAAAGCTTTGCACCAAAGGACGATGAGCAAGTCAGGAGTTCAATTGAGATGACATCTGGTGGACGTGATCGAGGAATTAAGATCGATGCTGCAAATTACCGCAAAATAATTCAGACAGATCAGCACAATTAAAGAGATTGCTGGTGAAATGCAGCAGTGAAAACAGGAGACACCCCAGTTGTGCGATTGAAGTTAGCTCTGTATTTTAGCACACTAAAACAAGCGCAAATAAAGATTCAGGTGAACAAAGAAAATTACAAAAATGTAAATTGTACAAATACTTTCATATGTTGGTTGGATAACCGGTGGGCAGTGTAGCACTGTGGGCAACTGCAGGGTTGGGACGAGGGATGCTTACAGTGAGCGGGAGACAACGATACGATATGTGGTGACATAACTGTGGGGACAGGGACCAGCGTTTGAGAATGGAAGGGGCACCGGTCTATTCACCGACAATCGAGCGCTCTAACCCCATCCTGGCTTCACGCCAAAAGTGCTCTGTGTCCCTGATGATCCTGTTTTAGGGCTTTTCAGTGATAGTGCCTATAGTGCTCCAGCATACTGAATGAACGCAATCTTCAACAGAGTCGATCACGAGATGATGGTGGGTATGTTCTTCTCAAAATATCCGAAGGTGCAATTTGTGAGGGTTGCGAAAGAAGATTTTGAAGCCTCATTATATATACGGAGTAAAGAGAACAGAGTTTTTCCAGAAACGGCAACATGCGTCGAAAGCGTGTTCTTAGAAAGTTCCGTAAAATAACCGCTGGACAGCTATAAGATGCGGTGCACCATGTGAAATGTGCTGCCATCAGCTAGATGAGAGTTCTTTTTAAGCCTGCGTTGAGGGGCTGAATGCAAGTATGACGGTCACGCATAGTCGAAATGCAAGGTTGTATCGACGCAGTGACGTGACGCACAAAGGAAGAGAACTTGCCTTATTGAATAAGCCGACCACTGCTCTGTGCCGTGCTCTCATGATGCTCTGTGGAATTATTCCCTTTCTTGTTCCAATGGTTTTCGCAGCCGCCATTATTTTTGTTAGTCGGCGTCCGGGTCTGCAATGCCCACCAAATTTCTGTTATGTCTTCTGGAAATGAGGGTTTAATAACCCACACAGATCCTAACCGGGAAAATAATACGTTTGCTCGAGGTCTTAGCTTCCGTTTCACACATGTGCGTCGGGCTGGCATTGAACCTTCCAAGCATCAATAGTGCTAAAAATTACTGGATCTGAGTCCCCGGTGATAGCTGATAATGTGAGTACGGATTCATATTCTAGTTGCACATCGAATGCTAGTAGTTTAATTATTTAGACATTTATGTAAACTGGCCTCCTTTCTACCCTGTCTGACCTGATAATTTACTAGGCGTGATGGTTGGTCATTTTCAACGCATGCAAAGCTGAGATGGAGCAGCCGTGTGCGTGTTTGCATTCTAGCTTAATGCTGTCCCGGGCCTTTAGCTGCTTGTTATGTTGAACATTCCTGGAGAAACAGCAACTTTACGTTCGAAAACAAAGTGTACAATAAACGCACTCTTACAGGAACACGAAGCACGGGAGATGGTGTTTGTATATCCTACGTCCAGCTATATGGCGCGCTTTGGGGCTTTTGTGAGGGAGGGGTTAGTGTTAGTTGAGTCATACGATCGCTTTTATCATGCAATACCTGTTTTATTTACCGCGAACCGTAATCCACTTATTTTACCCCATTTTTCCGATTATCAAATTGTACTGTTTACCATTTTATCCCTCGTTAAAACACATTTAACATACGCATATTCTTATACAGTGTGTATACACTGTATTGCTGTACCGACAACGGTTATGACTCAAAAGAGCGGGTTTCAGAACAATCAGGGTACAAAGTGCAGAATCCAAAATGTGAGTACCATGGATCAACCAGGTGAACAGGTGCTTGCAAACATATAGAATGGCCCGGAATTGTAAAGTTCACTTTACATGCAAAAGTGGACTGGTGAATGTTAGCAAGACCTTAAGTCAAAAATTACCTTAAATAGTTGAGATTGAAAAGTAACTCAAAATTCTATATCGTTTTTGTCAAATTTCACGATGCATCCGATACAGCAGCATGGTATTCTTCCCCATAAATTTCGCACTCTGTATATTTTCATCCCGTTTTAGTCACCTAAGCGAGATCTAAAAGCTGTTCGAATTGTGGGTAAGGTACATAATGGGGTTTGCCTTGGGGTATCACCTGAAATAAGATGAAATAAAAGTCATAAATAACACCAACGACCCAAAATTTCCAGAGCTTTAGTGACGATGGTCTTCACTCAGCTCAGGAAGTCTTAGAAGTAGGATGTATAGGGTAGCGAGCTGCTTAACAAATAGACTACACTGATTTATGCTTAGTATTCCGGTCGATTATGTGCAGGGTAGTGATAGTACACAGGAGACAATATTATATACTATGCGTCCCCATCACAATCTGCAAACATGTTCCTGAGAATTTCTAGTCAAACCTATGAGATCCTGAGTAATCAACATCAATAAACCTCGATCTATTAGACTACGCAATACTCGCGCCTGTCTGAAGTGCATGCGCAGGCGTTATTACCCATCACGTACCTTACGTTTGGGATTTCCAAATGCTCGCATAGCTACTTCCCTCGTATGTTAGACTAACTGCGGTTGCCGGATAAATTTGCGACTTAACCATCAGACTCTCCTTTACTCGCATAGCGGCAAGTTCTTCTCTGACTGGAGGCTTGTTGTGGGTGGTAGAATTTCCTGTCCTCTAAAGAGCTGTGTCATGCCTTTCATCGCATTCAGAGATGGGGCTGTTTCTCACTGTTTGATGAGGGTCGTCAGTGTGTACTGCGCAAAAGACGGTGCAGATTACGCGAATCAGCTATACCAAGTGTTTTCTGCTGCAAACAAAAAGTGGACTGATATTCTGGCGTTCTCTTCTTTAAAACGACCTTTCAGTATCTGAACTTTTTGCGTGGTGAAGATTTCTGATGGTGCATTTTAAAAATCATCAAACACTTATTTCTTGTGTAATTTTCATCTAAACGTTCGCCTGGTGACCAACTGTACTGTATGCGTTGAAGGTATGGAATATTGACAGACTTTTAATGACGTCTTATAGTCTTATGTTAAATTACTCGTGAACCTGCAGCAGCGTAATCTTAGGCTAATCTAGTGCTTTGGCTTACCGGCCTTTGCTCGCCTATCTTTCAGACTAAACTCCGGCCGCATTCACTAAACAGTCGCTGCTGAAAAACAGGGCAGAGTTTTCATGTATTTTTATCGTTTATGCAAAGTCAAACACTTTTTCTTGAAAATGGAAGGGCAATAAACTTACCGCAAAATGTCGTCTTGTATGTAATTGAAAGTATGCGTTATTTTGGTTAGCTGACGTTTCCAATGTACTGGCATATTTTTACCGTAAAGCGGTTGGTTTTATATTTTGCTATGGTAAAATTTCCCCGACGCTCTTTGTATTCCACTGAATTTTAACCAAATTGTGTCCTCCGTCAGCAAATTTAAGGTATCTCACCACGTAAGGTGAATGCCTCTATGTCTCGAAACTACGTTTTTCAGGTCAACCCTTTCACACGCTTATTGAATTCGTAATAATACGTGCAAAGTTAAAAATCTTTATAAAGCTGGACTACGGATTACGGCGGGACATGAACGAACGGACAGGACATGTTTATGTTATATCTCAACTAATCACTAGTTCCAAAAACCAAAGAAATGCCAAATTCGTCTCGCCGCAGAGAAGATTCACTAGCGTCCGTGATTCGGAAATACCGAATCAGGAGTCGCCCAGAAAGTTAATGCTCTTTGATGATTTCTCTCCCATTGCCTCCAGAAAAAGTTGTTTGTTTTATTTATAGTCATCCATTCGATGCCCTATTATTTCCAA
Organism: Schistocephalus solidus; assembly: GCA_017591395.1. NCBI lineage: Eukaryota > Metazoa > Platyhelminthes > Cestoda > Diphyllobothriidea > Diphyllobothriidae > Schistocephalus > Schistocephalus solidus. Next base: position 58,019 of record WEDG01012479.1, on the reverse strand, counting down.
AGATTATGTGCTTTAACGCATTTTACTCCTAATCAACGCTTTAAAATCTCATTTTAGAGGAATCTGAGAACACAAAGACGATATGAGTCGCTCTACCTCGTCCTCAACGATTTTGCCTCTCACAATGATCAACGTTTCTGAGACCGAGAGCAAGATGGGTGGTTTGCCCTCCGTCAGATCCTCCACGCCTTCGGGGACCCCTCCTCGGTGTCAGTAGCCACGCATATCAGTACATGAAGGATTTCTCGACACAGCTAGCATCGCAATCGAGTTCCACCTAACTACATCTTTTTCCTGCCCCGGAATTTTTCGGACATTACGAACAGGTTCGTTCCGTCAACCCTACCGGACGGCAGTCTGATTCTACAAAGACCTCTACAAAGTCGCACTTGACTCCTTCCTCTGTCGTTCCGCTCGCCGGTGTGGATGCTTTGCTTCCTAGCCATCGGTATTACGTTTTTAGCAGACCCACATTCCTTCAACAAAACGTCGAATCCTCTTCGGAGTGTCCAGCGATTTTCAACGGGAAGTTTGTCGCTGTGGGAATTTGTTTCGAATCACAGGACTAACACCACGAACTATGCCAATGGTTCAAGTTCAGTTTCTCCCATTTGTCTCAGCCAGACTGACACGATTCTAAGAACGACAAAAGCGGCCTGAAAAGGACAAAACTCATGGTACCTGTGCGACAACTTTGCTCTACCACTTACCGGAGCAGAACTTGTTAAAGAGACCAGGAAAAGACACTAATCGGTTACCTGTCGCTGATCATGCAGTCAAACTTCTGCAGCAACCATTGAGTTCTGCAGGCTGCAGTAATGTTGCTACCACTGTGACCCAGGGACCTCTGACTTGCCTCATTCATGCACGGAACCAATCCCAGTTTCGGCTCGCTGTGGGAGTCATACTATCTCTGAAATCGCAGCGCCACCATCCTCTGACGTCCTCTTTCGCTTCGGCTGCGGTTCAACCCCAGGGGCGATACCACCGCTTCTACGGAATATCAAAATTCCCAATTTCTGGCCCCTGCTACAGCCACTTTGAACGGCTGGTTCCTCTGTTGCTCATCTAGAGCTCCACAAATGTGAGTCTTTTATATTCTGTAAGGCAAACATAAATATCTTTCAGATGTACTGGCATAAACCAAGTTACGGGATTGGCCGTTTGGGACTTTTCGGCATCACCGTCCAACCATAATCAACTACAAGCAGGGGGTACCCTACAGTTTCACTTGTAGGATTAAATGCTCTACTACAGAGCCACCGTTCCGTGCCTCGTGAGCCTCAATGCGGATTATGGAAAAATCGCACACGAGAATGGCCTGTTTTCGAGACGGATTACAGTGCGCTGTTTTGTCTTGAGGTCCTCGTACAGTTCATCAGGAAGTTGCTAGTCAAGGGCGCTACCATAATTTTTGGCCTTCACACACAAACTTGGGGCTTAACTCCGGGTGGTCCATACTTTGGGTTTTATGCAGCCGGTTGAATACGGGGTTTTAGTGTCCGTTCGCCACGAAAGGGAGCAAGATTGGGATTAACACCTGTTTTTTTCACGTTCGATTAAAACCGACCGAAGTTCGAACGACGGAGTTTTTGTCGTGACCGCGCTTCTGAAACAAGCCAGTCAGTCTTGAGGAAGACCAGTAGTTCCTGCTACTAATGGCATGTTATTGCCCCCTAAAACGAGCCATGCAGCAGATGCGCTGGAACAGTATGCTAGTCAGATATAGGCACGACAGGCGTTATTAGGGATGCGAAACCATAAAAGATGCCACACGGGGTTGTGATGGCATGCCTAGGCGCAGATTCATGCCGTGCCAGCCATTTTGTGCTTAATCCAACCGAAGGTCTTCTTGTCATGCAACAGGCGGACGAGGGAGGAGAGAGTGCAATAGATACTTCGAAAGTTTACCAATTCATGCCCAAGTCACCGTCCCTGCACCCACCCCGCTGTGGGGCACACAGTGAACTTCATGGGAAGTGACGATCGAACTGTCTTATTGACCAACTGATGTTAAAACAAGGAAGTTACCAGCGCTGAGCTGATACTACTCGGACATTTATGGCAATCGATTGACAACACTTAAGTAGTGTGTCAACAATGAACAGGTCTTCAGTTATTTTGGTCTTCGGCGCTATACAGTTGTTTTATTTTCGAACAAAGTTTTTTCGTAAGCGATCCTTGACGGCCGAGTCCGTTTTTTTAGGAAAGCACACTTTTCTTCGGTGTTTTTCGTAGCCTTCAAGCTTTCAACAAATTGAACGATAGACTCCTTGTCTGGAGTTAATTTATAACAGACTACAAACAAGAGGGGAGTGCTTATTACATATCGCTGCTTTTAAACCTTCCTTGGCTAGTGATTGCTTCCTGCTGCGCGATCCTCTCCAGGGCTGTATCCATGTCGGTTAGCTCCAATTCCTACATGGTTGAAAGAATCCATGAGTTGATAGTTTTTCGAAAAACCTGGACTCTGATTGTTTCAATGGTTTCACTTGGAAATGTTGTAGGTCAAGTAGGCATATATTAATTCATCTAAAAATGCAGCCTTATGATAGGAGGCATGTGTGCATTAAAGATGCTATAATAAAGTCTTCGTAATTATATGCTTTCTTTGTGTCATAATTTCCCCTTATTTAATTAAGATCTATCGACACTCGTCGTTTGCAATTAGTTTGCATCAAAGGGTTTTGCAAAAATGCAGATACAGGTGTGTTGAGGCGTGTCACATTCGCGTAGATGGCCGCTTCACACCAGTTCAGCTGTGGCGTCCAGTCAGGTTGGTTCGGGCAAGCTACTTCTGTATGAAGAAGTAACAGCGTATGCTCGATCGAGCCTTTTCTTGGTGCTTAGTATTTTCACAACAAGCAACAAAACCTGCTTCTAAACCAAAACGGCGTTCTAAGAGTTGTAACTTCAGTCTTACAACTAGCAAGCTTCCTCGTCCCACTCAGGACCAAAGGTCAAAACAGAATGACTCCTTCGGAATGCAATTTTTTGTAGCTCTCTCATCTACGTAAACTAAGAGACTCCTGCATTTCCGCCCTTTTTAAATTTCCTCTGGAATTACTGCGCGATCTTGGAGTAAATCCTTATAAACAAAGCTTTTTAGATTCAAACCGAAAGTTAAAATGAATTTTTTAGCTGAAATTCATGAGCCACTGCGGGAGTAACCGCACAATATTCTCTAGCTTCCAACGAGCAGTCAGTACATAAACTTATGAAAATGTACCATTCTGACGAGTACAGGTCCTAGATAACGGCCCGGAAACGTGTGTTTCGTCGGTGTTTTTAGTGCTGATGCATGACGCAGTTTGGCTTCTGGCTATACGAACTTCAGTTTCTACGCTGCCACTTTTTAAGTTCCTCGGAAATTGATGCTTGAATTTGGAGTAAATCCGTTGGAACAAAGCTTTTAAAAGGTCGCTCCGCAAGGTTGAGTATGCATGGTTAGCTGGAATCCACCAGCTACTGTAGAATTGCGCTTTGTTCACAAGCTGCCAAAGTGCAGTCAATAAGATACAACCACCAATTTATTTATCATACCGATAGAACAGGTGACAGTTCGACCGTTGATTCAATTACGCCCACCGTGTGCTCCACAGCAGGGTGGGCGCAGGGATCGGAAGATGCGTGTGAATTATTTTAGTGATATTGGACTTGCACTCTCCCCTCACCCATATGGGCCCCATGTCATGGCATATTCAAGCGGACTGGTAGCGGTATTGAGTAGAAGTGAGTGGCGTGGCGTGAATCTGCTTCCAGGCGTGCCGCCCAACCCCAACCGCATCTTTTATGGATGCGCATTCCTACTAACGCCTGTCATGCCCTAATACCGATGATGTCGGTGGTAAATCATTCAACACCCATTTATTTCTTCAAATCGAGATTCATGTGAAGTTAGGGGACTAGTTCATACAAGATACAGGAGATTTCCTATCTCATGAAACGGCAGATCAGGGTTTAAATTATTCGGGAATTCGAAAAGTTTTTTAAACCCTAAAAATACTGTCTTCAAATATAAATTTTCAAGACGTAATTTTCTACCAATTGAGTACAAAAATAATGTTTGTGCATATCTTCTTTAAAATAAATTTTGATTTATAAGGGCGTCGAAAATCAATGTGAAATATGTATACTACGTAAGCAGTCATTTTGTACAGGCTGTACTGTGTGCAAGCCGCTGAATGAAGTTCGTTGAAAGCTGGCACGTAACTCGCACATCTTGAGATTAGGCTGCCAGATAATCGAGTACTAAAGCCCGCCAAGTAATGTGTTCGAATCAAAGCAAATTTCCGAATTTCGTTTGGCATTTCACGTGATAGGGAGTCTACTGTACATACTCGTTTTTCTCTTTATTCCTTTCGGCCACTGCAGCTATCGTCATCTTCGTCTGGAATTTTTATGCCATCGAAGGACGGTGGAGTGGCGCGATAAAGTCTCCCCGTGCCTTCTTTGGGGCAATTATGGCCCTCCTCACTTGCGATTGGCGAAACGTGCGCCTAAGCTGAAATTTTTGGTGGTCTATGCTGGCGACCACTACTTACCTCTGCGATTTTCTAATGTTTTACTGTTGGCAGGTGCAGTGAAAATGGAAGCTTTAATATAGGTAACAATTCTAATGTCCCCATATGCGTCCTTAACTGTCCACGAGGGGCGTATTAACTCTCGCGCTTCTGACCTGTCTGGCGTCTGTTCACTTATGTGGAAGCGTCTTTTGCGCTGTTTTCAGGCAACTAACAATGAATCCACCACGAATAACGATTTAACCTTTAAATGTGTTTTCATTGCATCTGGCCTCCCGTTCGGTCACCGAACAATCCGTCACTTCGCATTTTACACCAATATACTTTTTTGCTTTCGACCTTTTTTCCCTTAAATCGTACTACTTGTTTTATCCTACCTGTTTTGCATCCGTCCAGGTTACTGCATCCAGTTATCCGAACGTTTGCAGTTCCTCCACGAAACCGTGGTCTCAAACATTTCCATATCACCCGCCATTAAACTAAGCCGGACTGAGGTTTCCAGAAACTGTCAGCTCCCCACTGCATACTGTTCCAGTCCAACTGAAATCGCATGTCAGTCTCAGCTCACATCTGACAAGATCTGCTTCGTGTCATCAGACAACTGGTCGTTTTATCCTCCCAAATAAGACCACTAGGGAAGTACTTGATGCGCCCACGAACGTGAACACTACGGCTACAGCAATCACCCCACAGGTGCATTTAATATCTTTACCCCCTACCAGTCATGGCTCCAGCTACATTCCGACAAATACACTGAAAACTGCAGTCCCTGCATCCACTTCCCTGCTCTGCGTAAATGCGCAGATGCTCGGATTCAGTGGAGCGTCCTTCGTTCTTCTACCTATTGCCGCGGCCTCACTGATGCAGTCCCTATCACCCTCCAATCCCTCAGGCAAAGGCAATCGAAAACTCTGCCGTCTTGACTGGAGGCGACAACCCAAAACACTGCTGAGCCCATGGGCGGCCGCGCTCAGCTTCTCTTTCTGCAGACAGCAGGAAAGGAGCAGGCCCGCAGCCGCGGTAATTTGGATCTCCAGTCTATAGGAGAATCTCCAGAAGTGGTGGTACAACCAGCCATGCACCTCTGGCGGCGGCCTCTCGAGTAACACCGCCTCCGGATGTTACTGGGCACCAACGCTGCTGACTGCCCGGTCTCCGCTTCAACTTCCCTAATAGTGCTTCTGAGTCGAATGCCTGAAAAAGCGCCCCTCCTTCCCTCCCTTTACCGCCCTCTCGTTCTCCGCACGCGAGCACAGCAGAGAACTCTGCCCCTCGCTTTGAGGATCGACATCAAACAGTCCTACCCTCGGCCGCACATCTCCTAGCCCCCAAATCCTCCTCCAGCTCCGAGTACTGGTTTCCCCTAACCACAGCAAAGACTACCACGCAGTTTTGAAAGTCAAGAACAGTCCATGTCTGAGAGCGGTGGCGGCAGCCGCTTTACTCCCCGAAAGCGCCACCAATGTCCCTTCTGTGCAAAGACCTGTGAGGCGTGGAAGGACAGCCTACAGGCTCACATTCGAACTACACGGGTGAACGACCATATCCATGCCGTGTCCGAGGCCTTCCCCAGAAGAAGGATCATTTGCGAGCTCGTATACGGACGGCGCACGGGAGAAGCCTACCACTGTGTTCAATGTCTCAAGGCCTTTGCTCAGCGGGGAAATCTACATCGACATGTTAAAACACACCGTCGGTGATGCCACCTTACCGTTGGTAACAGGTTAGTCCCATGGCTGTTGTCTCACGCCGGTGTTATGCCTGACTCTATTTCTTTCTTCTTAAACGAGTCGTATTCAATCTGACGCGCCACCAGGTAGGGGAAAAGATAGAATAATCGAGAATAGTGACCCATAGCCAGTGATGAGAGGTTTTATTCGTCATGCAATTGGCGTATAGGAGGGTCAAAGACGAAATGAAACATCAGTTTATCGGGTGAAATTACTTTGAGCAATTCATGGACATGTTACGCTCCCGTCCAGTAAAATCGGAGGAGGAGCAGAGAGATGGCAGTAGGTTGTGTAGCATCTACAGGAGGACAGTGTTGAGTGAACGCACTATCTTCTGCGGCTGTCTCTGATGATGGGTTCAGTGAGAATCCGAAAATCAGGCCATTAAACTTTTTGTTCAGCGATCGCATCTTCCCCTTTTAGATTGCTTCCTAGAACTTGCCTGTTACCTTTTATCAGCGTGTCGTTAATGTTTTAAGCGATGTCTCTAGTTTTATGCTCATGGATATCGTCATCGCTACAACCATTAGCTGATGTTTCCACATTCCTACTTTTCAACCGCACTAGCGTGGCTCTTGCTCAGTGTCAGTTAGATGGTCAGAAAAAAAAAACTAAAGCGAGATCTTTCAGAAGCTTGTGGGCTTCATGATGGCAGTCCTCAACATAGGATCGCATTGATGCGGTGACTCCTCTGACACTATTGAACGGTAAAGGAGCACTCTGTAACGTGCCCGAGACGTACAAGCAACGACAGAAGGAAAGAAGGGCGTGGATGATGTACAATATACTAGTAACCTAAGTACAGTAAGAAACTAATAGAAGGGAACCTAGGTAAAAATAATCTAAGTCCGTTGGATGGCTGTTCGGTTGAGACCCGGGAGGAGCGACGGACGGGCTGCGGAGATGATTCCTGGTCGTAGATGCGGCCCGGAAAACGGGGGTCCAGGATTTCATTCCTCAGCCGTATTTATCATCGCCATTGACAAGGTCGGCTCCCACCGGTGATGATTGGTTGAGTTGCATTGGGAAATGAATTAAAAACAAACTTAAGCTAGGTATATTTTTCCTTACATGTACATTTAAAGCCTATATTATTATGTTATAAAAGCTTTATAAAAGGAACAAATGATGTTTAGGAGTGCTAGACGTATAAAATAGGATGAAGAATCGCGCGCGTGCCTTAAGAGCGCGTTTTTCTAAAGAGATTTCTACGGACGCGCGTCACGTGGTTAAACCTTCTACAACATTGCCTCCCCATCGTCTTGGCAGCGGTGGTAAAAAAGTGCTCTGATTGAGGGTAAAGTGTCAAGCCGAACCGACTCAGTTTGGGATAGGCTAACTTGGAAATGGCTGCATTTTAATTTCCCCAGGAATTAATCGCCAACCTGGAGTAAGTCAGTTGAACTAAGGTCTATGTATTTGAAGACCGAAAATCCATCAACCACAGGCGGATAAACGCATATTATTCATTAAAATGCTGACAGGCAGCCATCAGCATTGAGGTTACACGGACCCCATACCGGCAACATAGGTACTAGCAAAAGCCCAGACACGCAGGGTAGGTTGAGGGACTCCGCACTGATAAGCCAGCCGTATCAGGCAGAGGCTGAATTATAACCAAGACACGTCACGGCTTTTAAGCTAGTACCTGTGCTCTTAGCATGAAATGTACCTACATATACGCACAATATAAACTTCGGGAGATTATGAAAACAGAGCAAATAGTCCTCCACAAATGCCCTACCGACCTCTTTCATTAAAGCTCATGTGCCTTTTCACTCCCGTGTCGCGGAGCAAGCGCTGGAACATAGAAACACCCTGAAAATGATGACCACACTGATCAAGGTGGATGTACGCACGAAGCAGACAGAATTTGCATTTCCTTTTGAAACAGTCCGAAGTCAGGACAGGAAAAGAGCAATGTTGGAAAGCAAAGGATATTCTCGTCGTAGATGTCGGCTGGAGATACCGATTGCGGGTTACCGTGCAGGCGAGTGGAACTTTGAAGTCTATTGACAATCGTTAGCATAGTAACTAGGGTTCCTTGGATGAATTGACCTTATCCTGACCAGAGGAAACGGAGTCGACTTCAAGGTAAGTTTGACATCTTGCGCACTATAGCATCCCTTCCATATGGTAGCTGAGCAACATCTGCATGGCGGGTTGACTCATATGAATTCTATCATTTCAACGGTAGTCGGTAACTCCCACCGAAACTACGAAGAAGCCTTTGCGACACTTGGTTTTCTGTGTGAGGTCGACAACTTCGAATTTGAACGGTGCCAGCTCTGACTTCGCATGATCGATATTGCCGATCTCAACTTTTTCCTCCTCGTTGATCATCGTAGATCAAGACAACAGGCCGTTGATCCATAATCAGTTATAAATGATTACAGGAAGAAACGCGCCTCCATTATTTGCTTATGGAGTCCGCTACGGCGTTCGCCTCCTTTTCGTGTACACCACAGCGATGCTGACGCAGGGACGGTGACCTGTGTGAATTAGATTATAATGAGATTAGACTTGCATTGCATCTACCCGCACTCTCCTCCGCTAAGCATGAACTTTGCAGCGCGAACAAGTCAAGATGATCGGAGATGGGAGATGACGCAGGTGGCCGGCGCGGCCGCAACCGCCGCTAAGCGTGCCGCCACGCTCGGTTCGGATCCCACCTGAGTGGGGAGTTGCCATAGAGGCCACATTACGAAGGCCATTGCACCCTGACTCTCAACCCGCCTGACTCAACTCCACAAACACCCTGGGCTACTGTCAGCTATCCTATCAGGTTGGTAACCCTCCAAGTCACCGTAGTAGTTTCAGATGCGTCAGATTGTTTTACAGTGATGGGGAGAAATGTGCCAGAGAGTCGACTGCACTCGCTGTACCTCTCTCAGGCCCCAGCCACTGTCCGAGCCGGTCGAGGTGACTAATGCTACTCTGTTGTCACATTGAGCGACTTTCACGAGACTGCCACAATCGTTCACCAGCGTCACGAGTTGTAGCGGCCATTCCCCGCTCGCCCTCGTAATAGGTTTGCCCTGAATTCGAATATACCATATGCATCGTAGCCCGCAATGCGTTAAATAATTTCGCTTATACTTGGAAGGGATCGCACCCACAGTGTTTATCTTTTGATCGTTTGGCCATAATCAACGCCCATTCGCTTTTTATGGTCGCCATTAGTTACAGCACATTTGGTAAGACCGGCAACTTGACCTTATCTTTAGTGGCATCTTTATGTTTGCTTAGAGCAAAGGCATGTCCTTACTTGCCACCTGTTAGAGCACCAGTGGTACTGGGTATTTTTGAGCAATATGAAATCGTCCCGCATCTATAAAGGCTCTAAGATTACTTACGTTTGTATTCATCGATGAACGATCACCGATCGCTAACGGTACTCAATCGTCCCGTCATGCCTTGGGGCTCACTCGAGCTCCGCCAGCAGCCGCACTGCGGCTAGTAGTAGTAGTAGTAGAGGCCGATTAGCTTACGTCGACAGAAAAGGGGACTGGAATGGCCATTTCCGACTTGCTAGCTGTCATCAGCCAGCCATACCCAACCCCAGATGGTGCACCACTCGATGCTCCAAATCCGCGACCTGTTCAGGAATTCCAACGCTCTAGCCGTTGAGCCACGGGCTCGTTGTCTTCGCCTATGATACTAGCCGCTCTACGGCTGCTGGTGGGGCCTGAGAGTGAGCCCAAGGCAGAACGGACGATTGAGTTCTGTAGCAATTGATGAGCGTTCGCCATCGAACATCTATATTCCCGATCTAAACCGGCAAGACAACGATTCGGTCAGTCAGTGGTTGAGCGTTGATTACCAGGTCGCGGGTTCGGGCCTCGGGTGGTGCGCTACCTGGGGTTGGGTATGACTGCCTGATGACGGATAATGAGCCAGTCTCTTTTGTCTTTGCCGCTATGTTCCCAGTTACGCTGATGTCCTATTTAATCATTAAGTTCGGGAAATAGCTCAGGAACAATAGTCGACGCAATGGAAAAGCTGGACGAGCTTAAAGTGTTAGAGAGAGAGATACCAGACATAGTGCCTTTGTCTGCTGCGGGAAACTTCAGATGAAGACACCTTTTGTATCCATGGAAGGAGACGCGTGTTGTTATAGGGACTGAAAGCTACTGCGTCCGGGTGCGTGGGTTTCACGCATCTCAGTAGCCACCAGAGTATCTTTCTACCAATTCAATGGTCTGGCCTGATCAAACGGTCCAACGTCTTTGCCCCAGTACTTTCTGCTAGATACGATTTCGTAAAAGGCTGCGGATGGTGTCTTCATAATTTCTTCGTTCCGCTGTCAGACCTTCACTAAAGATCCAAATGTTGAGCGAAATGGTCGGGTGGTTGTCCTTATTGTCTGCATGTCGCTAGGTGGATGCAAAAATGCTAATTTGTAGAGCTTTCTAGTAGGGCCTTGGAGCAATTCAACTGCTTCATCGTGGTTGGAACACTCCATCGATGCATTCCCGGACTATCGGAGAGACATAATTGTTGAAAAGTTCAGTTTTCAGGATTCAAGCGTAGTCCAATACGTTTCAGCGATCTTTTGTTCGGTTCGCGGACATGAAAATTTCTAAAACGTTCGAAACCAGTGGTTCTATTTATTTGTAGGTGTCTGAAGCCTTTGAATCGGCACGAGAAGTCCATTCACTGTTGTGTAAGGAGGAATCAATCCCGTCCTAATAAGTCAACCCGCATGCATACAGTTAAGAGATTGTTAACAGAATCTGATAAAAATCGGGAGTAGGGGATTTATTCGCCATACAATTGATGTTCAAGGCGGAATGCAAAATGGGGCAACAAGTACTGAAGTGGAATGTATTAACGCAACGAATTTGGTCCTTAATTGCTCTTCCGCTATACCAACCCTACTTCCAACTTTCAACGACGGCAGTTTTTTGCTTTTATAGAATACGACGTACTAGTGATAGCATACCGATAAGACTCTTTTCGGAGCTTCCATTTATTTCCATTGAGAGGACTCCAGGCTGACCGTGCTCGTCTCCCAGCATGGGGTCACCGTATTACGAGTCCGTCGCGTTTGACCCGCGAGTCGGGTATGTTGGGATTAGACTTGGTGGGTGGAGCCGCAACATCTCCATACCACATGTCCCAGGTAAGGTTCCTTCTTCTGACTGGGCTCAGTCCTCCATTTTATTGAGTGCGAGGATTTCACTGTCATAAAACTCCATCGAATTCAGCTGGAAAATGTTTTACCCTTGTGAGACTGGGCGTGATTCCAGGACAAGAACCAGCCGAACCGGATTTAGAGCGGACACGGATGCAGCGGTCGGGTATTCTTGAACACCCGATGAATACCAACTGGCCGTCGGTCCTTTTAGTTTTTTGTCTCCTCGGCCATGGTTGATTCTCGTTTGAGTGAGATAAACAATTAACCTGCATAAATATTGGCTTTTATTCTGGTCACCATTGCTGGAGTTTTCGGTCCCACAAAAATCTCCCCAGCTGCTCGATTTTCGGTCTGACGTTCTACAAGCTTGAGTTCTGTCACACGACGGCCTTAAGTACGCCATTTACTGGGGATTCTCGGAATGGTTCTTCCCTTTCCGGACGGCTTCTTATTTTCGCCCAGGCGCCAGCTGACCGACCAATTCTGTGTCGACTTAATGTGGTTTAGGGAAGGGGCTAACCCTCTGGATTAATGCCTGTCACTCTGGCTTACAATATCACAGGGTAAAGTTTTGGCAGGTAGACAGCATGGGACGTGGTCACCGCGCATTTTTCGCGCATATCATAGCCCGTGACGCGTCCATGGCGCATGGTCACAAGCGCACTAAGTAAAAGCAAGTACAAGATGAATGTCGTCTTTCACAACATCGATATTCGGCCCTTGTATGATCATGATCACTGGTTTTACAGTCAACGTCTCCTTTCTCACAATCGTAATGTATGCAAGCGTTAGGAGTAATAGGAGAGGCCGGTAAAAATCCTCCTACTGTCCGTGCCACTGAATTTGCATTCCGCCACAGGCAGAGTTATTCTGGGGATCTGTTCTTTCATGGTCTTCAACATGCACCAGCCGGTGTGAATGGGAATTTTGGCCTTCAGCATCGTATTTTAGAGAAATCAGCTCCGTTTTGAATTGACCATTAAGCAATTAATTGCACATTTTTCACTCCGAAACTCATTTACTACAGGAGTTGGCATTCATCCCTAGGTTGGTTACCCTTGGATCTAGTTTATCTTATCGTTGCCCGTGTTCCTCTTATGTTTTAGTGACCATGTTCTGATGCCTGTGCTGCCGAGCGTGACCAAATCGTGTTCCATGCTCTACCTCTGCAATATCCTCACCCTCCCCCTCCCACGGTCACGCATGGCTGCTTGCATGCATTAGTGCCATCTCTGTTCCCCCTCCCCCTTGTCTTAACCGGCCCTCCTGGTGATGGCCACCTAAACATGTGCAATACTAGCCCCTTTAATATTGAAAAAAAACATCCGTTTGTCCAACTGCCTCAATGGCCACATTATTTCTTGTTTGTCTACCTCGATTTTCGTTCCCATTCCGTCAAACATTCAACTCGTGACGTCGTCAAAATTTTCCACTTGTATTGCCTAAATCTGCGTTCTCAAAGAGCGCCACCTGTGCTGCATTTATAAAATCTAATCACTATCTCTGTCTCTAATCCCCCTACCGACTCCCGAACTGCTTGTTTTTTTTCTTTTTCAGTTTCCCTTTTCAACTCGGTTTAGTTATTTGCCTCTCTTCTTTTTTTTTCTATTCTTCCGAATTGGACGTCTGCGAAGTTCTTGCCTCTTTTACAAATATTGCCCTTCTTATACTTTGTTAAAATTCATTCATTTTTCTTCTCTGCGGTGAAGCGTCCTGCTCAGTTTCAAGCAGTCGATAACTCCTGACCTGATTGCTTTGGGGGGGGGGAAGCAGGTGGGCGGGGTGGGGAGGTCAGCATCAGTACAGACACGCTTTGATAGACTTTTCCGAGTTAGGGCCATCTGTCGTCGCCCCCCTCTCCACCCCGCATGCGCGCCACTTTCAAACGAAAATCACTTGACGGTTGCTATCGGCCTTCAGACCCAGTACGTTCGAACTATCCTCCAGGAGGGGGGGGGGGGGTGACCAATTGCCAAGAGTCCAGAAGCTACCTTTGTAGTCGTTTGCGTTGGGCCCGCAGTCGCTTATAGTGTAAGGGGGAATCATGAACTTAGGGTTGCAGTGTTAAGCTCGCTAGATGGGCGGCAGTGTGACCCAATAACATAATCCGCCTTGACGGGATAACTTCGCAGGTCTTTTTGGTGTTGACGTCTAGAATGCACTACTCTTGGCGCCAGTTGTTAGTTAGCTCTCGGGCGGTGGTCCACTCCATTTTTGCACGCGTCACTCGACATTCAGTTGGAGCGCCGGGTTACGACCGAGTCTGTTTGTTAATCAGGATATTGGTAGACACGTGGGCAATTTGGAAGGATATCGAAAACCCTTGAACAGCGCCAGTTCGGACGCTGGTGCCTGTTTGGCGATTGTTTGGTTTTGGGACTGTCAAATTCTGCAACCTACCTTATAACAAGCCGCTGTGCGGCTGCTGGCTGGGTTCGAGTGTGAGCCCGAAGGCACAACGGAACAAGTGAGTCCCGTACCAGATCGGTGAGTGCCCATTTTAGATAGATCGATATTTTTATTTAAGTACCCGGATGGGCACTGCCATTTACCATGGCTAATACTCCTTATCGAAACTAGCAAGATAAGTTGTCGGTGGCGCAGTGGTTTAGAGTTGGATTTCTAACCAAAAAGTCGCGGGTTTGAGCCTCAGGTGCGTGCAGAAAAACCTGGGCTTGGGTACGGCGGGCTAATGACTGCAAATAAGCCAGAAATGGCCATTCAGTTCAAAAAATATATCATTTTTTGCAGCATTTATGGTTTGGGCTTGCGAAACTGACGGCCTCGTTCACCAATACTTCGCAATGTAGGCCCTTGTAGCCGGATTTTAGAAGATGGAGAGTACAATTGCAGCAATGCACTGCTCCACTATGTTTTTAGGCAGACTACTTTTCTGACTAACTTAAATACTGACCGTCGATAATAAGGCATATATCCTCAAGACCGAGTGCCGGCGGAACGCATGTCTTTCCTCACATAGACTTTGGGATAGGACATTTCAGCCTTGTTCTATCAGCCACCTTGTCGTAGTAGGCTGATACCTATTTCTAAGATTAATTAACTACTTGCATAACTGTAAGTAGTACTACTTGCTACCAATGAAATTGTCCGACATGGGACTGAGTTGCCAGTTAACCATTTAGCGCACTGCTGAGTTCTCCTAATGATCTACCGCATAGTTTTCGATCTCATGTCTTCCTGTTATTATCTGTGCTATGGGCTTTGCGATGGACTGCCTGTTGGCAGCCGTAGCGCACACGCGTCTTTTACACTACACCAGGGGGCACGTGGTCACCGCTTTCTTGTGGACAAAACCTACTCAGACTCCAAGCCAAATAACACCGGACGTTCACAGATAGCCGATCTGCGTGCTTGGCATGCAGTTTTCAGGCGTTGCTGGGCTTCGGCGTCGTGAAATTCGCACTCGACTTCACCTCAGGCCCGACTCCAGTGGAGGGAGGACTGCATTCTGTGAGGAATGGATACCGTTATGCTGGAGAATTTTGACTGCCAGGTGCTCCGCCCCCGAATGAGGTGGATGGGAGCGCGTCGGCATGAGCCCTGTAAATTTTTGGATGAATTAGATTGTTCTGAAGAGCCAGACACTGTACAGAGCATAGCGGTGTCAGATGGTTAAATTGCTGTCGATCCGGATGGGTAAGAACGTAGAAGACGGGAACTCGATGTGATGGTAGACGCCGAACGCAAGCTCACTACACCTAGGAATCGTGGCTATGCTGAAACTGAACGGATTCATTCGTCATGTTTAGCATTCACAGAAATGTACTTCGTTTAACATGTTGTCGACTCACCTTCAAATTGCATCTCTGAATGGGTTCCTTGACTGTCCTTGTTGCTGGTTTAAGCACGTATCTTAACTTTCATATGCACTGGGGCGGTATTTCAATGCCTACTTCACTGTCAACCACTTTATTTCGATAGATGTCTTTAGGAGCTACATACAACTGGAACGCACACGCCACAGTGTAAATCACGTGACCACCACTGCCATGGATGGAATATGGGCGCATTAACTTCGAGAATAGCCAGCTGCAGGCATTCAGAAATCCGGGAATCTTTCATTCAAATCAAAAATCTGACCGGATGGCTCATACGCCAGCCACATGTGCAACCACAGAGGCTAACGGATGCTACGGTGTGTGATCCAACACGCAAACTGCTGAAATTTACGTTACTCGCAAAATGAAATCAAAGCATGTACCGAAGCTTTGAAAGATTAATGCACAACATCAAGTTAATTTAAAACTTAAAGAAAATGTGAAAAGTAATATTCTTTTGCTGAGAAATAATATTTTTATGAAACTTATGTATATGCGACAAATAAATTTAAATATAAGTGTAGGGTGATCGCGTAAGCATACCATTTTGTGTATAGTAAGAGAGCTACAGTTTCGTAACATTTATTTATTAATATTTCTGGTATTCTATTACAATTAGATTCAGATCGTGCTTGAAATATCGGTGAATATTTCACAATTTTCGTTGTTTTCGATCGATTGGCAATAAATTTAGATCGCGTTCTATGTGTTTATCAAAGCCTTCACAATAAGATCGTTCCTAAAGGCGGTAGGACACCACCGGCTATACCAAATTATAATAACTCTCCGCATCAGCCACTACATCACGCATGTTTTCAACCAGCACCCCTCACTGAGAATGAAGTATGATCCTCAGCTCCTTCTCCATGTGCCTCCACTGCTGCAGGTGTAATTCGAGCCTGAGAATAGTACGGTGCGCTAGGCGCCGTGGCTTGGAAGGTTGCCAACTTAAACTTACACGGAGACCTCGCAGTCAGTCCAATGTGTGCTATGTGGAGTGGCTGACTGGTGGTCTGAGAGTCAGACTGCCACTGACGCTCTCCTACATGTGAGGTGTGAGCTGCTCAACGCCCTGTTGTGTGAAGCCCTGGTGCTTGTGTTTTGGGGACCAGGTCGTGTACGTAGTACGCGCAGACGAGGACCTCAACAACTGTGCCCATTCCCCACACCAGTCCACTGACCGGCTCGGACGGTGGCTGTGGACTGCGAATGGGAATAGAGAGTGAGGTCAACGGCTCAACGCATTTTCCTCACTTTAAACAATTTGACGTGCTCAGGCCTATCACGGTGCACCAAAAGCCGTGGTTTGGAAGGTTGCAGTTGACGGAATAACTCGGACCGCGTGGTGGTCAGCCAATGTGCGTTTGTGCGGAGTGAGTGGACTGAGAGTTAGGCTGCAATGGCACCTTCTTAATGCGACTTTTATGGCCCTCACACTCCGTGGGATCTGAGCTAGGTTTGCTGACACGCTTAGGGGTGGCTTCGGCCACGCCAGCAACCTGTGTCCTCTCTTGTCTCCGCTCTTTTTGAATTTTTCATACAGGAGAGAGTGCAGTAGATGCAGTGCAAGTCTGCGCTCACTAGAAAATAATTTACCGTCTCTGTGCCACCTTTGCTGTGGGTCATACGGTGGACCACATCGGTATCGACGGTTGAACAGTCAGCGTATCTGGATCACCGAATTTCGCATTAGATGTGGTCAATGATGTTTACCGAACAAGCAGAATTAGCAAATGTACAAATGAAATGCTTTATGAATGAACATTTCATGGCCTCAAAATCAGAAATTATTGAAAATCGAAAACTACCTTTTCTCTAATTAGAAACTTTAAATAAAATGCAATTTGCTAAGAAATGAGTACAAGAATGAACATTTTACATGCATGCTCAATTATAAAATATATGTATGCATATGTAGATGTTTAAGCTAATCAAAATCAATAGAAAAATACATAATGCATACGTGTTCATTTTTAACAGAAACAAATTCTTGCAGTCAAGCGAACATAAGCTCATTCAAAAGCCGGAATCCTAACGTGGCTTAAATATCTCTGGATTTCACTGCATGATGATTAATACGATATCCCTTACTAAGTAATCGTTTATAATCGAAAGCGCATATTAGAATTAAGGCTAAAGTTTCGTGAGATAGCCAGTCTATTCTACAACGAAAGGACGCGTAGAGACAGCTCGGGGTAGTTAAAGGTTCCAGTCGCTTATGAAAACTCCCAAAACGGCTCCCACTGCAGATGCTCTGACCCAGACTGAGGGTAAGATTGTCTCGTGACGATCAGGCAGTACACAGTCCGTGCCGGCTCATAACTGTTGCCGTACGGGGTTTGGCGGGAGGTGTTGTTGTTACACGTCAAGGTATAGGTTCAAGTCGTGTCGACAACTACGCCTAATGCTAGCACTAAATAACTGATGGACTCAGACGGTGGGAGAAAGAGAGATTGAGAGGGAGAGAGAGAGAGAGAGAAGTACAGACACTACGAAAACGTTAGTGGCAGTCTGCTCCCGCGATCAGAGCCGCAGCCGCCGCCGCTGAGTCATGTTGCCTTCGCCTGCCAAGTCTTGCGTACGCCCGCGTGACAACCTCCCACGCGCGTGACCCGATCTCTGGCTTGCGACGCCGTGACGCCGATCGATATTTCCCTCTTGCCGTGCTTTGGTCACAACCAGACATACTTCGGGCCTAGACAAACAATAAGATCGGCATGTCTGAAGAGGCAGCTTATGACAGCTGCTTGCAGAGCCTTTTGAATGCTCTTGCGCACAGTAAAACCTGGTCCAACCTGATCAGTTTCACTGAATTCTGCTTTGAGAAACCTTCACGTTGTCGACCATAATAATCCGAAACTTTCCTCCTCGCGACACATCAGGTCAATCCTAACTATAATAGATCTAAAACGCTGAAATATCGAAGATCGGGAGGCTGCCTCATTGACCAGGTGATTCGATCCATATTGGTTGGTAAGAGTACTGAACGTGTACCGCTTGACCACAGCCTCGTTTACTTAAACCCTCGAGCCACATTGCCAGGTTTGCAGTGAGGCTAATGTGCTGATTCATACGGCCATTACACCAGGCGCCACTGCGTCTCAATTTTCTAGCTGCGAGTCGCGTGGACCCACTTCTATCTTGCATGCAGAAGGTAAATAAATATTTCCTTTTGCCCTTGCCGTTCGCGGCAGCATAGAGACTGGCGGTTAATAATCGGGAAGTCAGGGAATATGGGTGCGCACCAATAATGCTGTGATATGACCTCGCTGGTGCAGCAGTGAGAATGTTAATTGATGATCGATTCTGCACTAGGAATGTGAAGCCCGAGGTTCGGGTAACACTGACTGATGACGAAAAATACCAAAAAATGGGCATTTCAGTGTTTCTTTCCTTAGTAGAGGATTTTGGCAGATTTAAATAAGTCCTTTGCCCCATTTGTAAAAAACTCGGCGGCCAGCATGGGGAAGACTTTAGTACAGCCAACGCTATAGCCAACTGACCTACAAGGCCCCAACGGGGTTCAAATTCCACGGAGACCTCCGAGTTTTTCCCCAATGGGGTAAAGTTTCTATCATTGTCAGCAAGTAAATATCCGTTTCAAATTCCGTTTTCTTACGCAGTGCTCAATGTGATAACGAGAGGCCGTCTACAGTCGGACGTCGTGAGAACTGGAAGCAAACTACCGTGCTACGTTCATTTTCTGGAGACAGAGTTCACCGGAAGAGATTAATTGAGTGCCGACGTTTCGGAGATGATCGTTTGCTCACCATTGTCAAAGACATGAATGCAGGCCATCCAACGAAGGATTTACATAAGTAGTCGGCCTAGTTGGCCTTGAACGATCAATTTTTCTTCGTTCATCACGAACTGTCAACTTTTTCAACCTAAATTAATTTTTTTCACTCGGATTTTTGTACCGTTTAACCTACTTTTTTTCTTCCCTGGAAGAATATCGCGTGTTAAAAATCTTTAGGTACTTAAATGGTAGTCGTAGCCTCCCACTATCCCGGCCAAACGATCTCACTGTTGCTATTTTTGTGAACTGTCGTGGATTTCTGTGGTTGTCAGAGTAAATTTGCGCTGATGGAGCGCGTGGAAATGTCCGTGCCCTCATGAATTATTAGACTGCGCTTTTGTTCCCCCTGCCGTCATAAAATGTCACGATGGCTGGAACAGTAAGACTCCTTTCGTGACTGGTCCAGGATGTTGCCCTAGTCCTCAATGGCTGCAGTTATTTCAATTAGTTATTTTTCGTCGGGTCTAATTTTTGCCCAGAAAACGCTGCTTTGTAGACGTTGGGTTACTCTGAGCGACTTTATTATCTTTCGGGTCGAGGGGCGGGGCCTGAATTCGGGCCTTCAGGTCGATAACCACTGTTTATTTCTCCATCGCATTGATATGGGCTCACGACATAGTTACTAAAGATCACAGACGGATAGTCTTTATTGATCAACGCGATCCATTCAGTTCTGTATTGGGGTTCACTTGGAAAAAATCACAGGTAGTTGTCTATCAACGAACACATGTTGCCGACATTGATGACGGAAACTGAAATTGTCATTTATTGATGATAAGCGCACACTGACCATCCATACCTAAACCCAGCATCAACGTTAAAGTAACTGACGTGGTACTGTCAGATAAAATGGGCACAAGTCAATTCTGCTGTCTTACAGGGGATTACGTTCGACTATCGAGCGTACACAATCCAAAAGCAGCCAATATGGACTCTGGTCTCTCTTTCGGTAATTGTTTTTTTCAGCCTTGCGCGGCTATGTTTATTTCGTGCCAATGAGAAATTGTAGCCTACTCATTAAAAAATGATCAAGCTTCTCTGGTAGTGCTTGGGGCAAATAATTTTTCAACCCTATGAGCGCGTTTCGAAATGTGACCTCCGCTCATCCTCTCAGGTTTCCTGAAATTAGATGAAGGCGTGACAGCAGGAGAGGCCATAAATTGCCTGGGCCGTGCTGGCCCTGACCAAGGTACGGCAGCAGGCGTATTTCATAAAATTATGACTGAAATTCCAAAGAATTAATTTTAGAGGGGTCGTAATATAAAATATTGTGTGGCATGATCCCCGACATATTTCTGTTATGATAGACTGTCAGCTTTTGAATGAGTATATTTCTTACCTTCACTGGGTAAAAAATACTGCTTGAGCAGCCTGATTTTTCCAACTGATTTTCGATGATTTTCTAAATTTCGGTAGGTTTCATTGAGAACACGCAAAAAGCTATGCTTCCTCATACTTACTTTGTGCAACAGTACATCTTTTTCACAAATCATACTTGAATAAATAGTTCCAATAAGTTTCGAAAGATTCGAACCTGGCCTGTAGTTGTGCCTGCACCTAGGGTGCATGCTGTATGCTTTCGCTGTAAAAAAATCGGGCATTTTTATAAAACATGAAGAAAATATCACATAAGGCTCACAAAAATTTGCAGTCTATGTGGACGACGTTGTATACTTCAAAAGCTGTATTAGTAATTGGCCACCTATGTAGCAGTATAAATATACATTTCAGACTCTTAAAAATATAATAACTGCAAACATTTTCGACCGAAAGAATAGTTTTCCGCATATTTTCAAGAAAAAATATAACCGAATTTAAAAGGGCATTGAAAGTCAGTTGAAAAAAATATTGACTACTCATGTTGGCTTTATAGACGGCTGGAAAATAAACTTATTTAGATGACAGCCTTGTCAACTAGGAGAAATATCTTGGGGTTATTCTGCATGATAATCACTATTGCTACACTAATAAGGTAAACCTTCTGAACAGAAAGCACATTTCAGATATTCGGTTAACATATATTGAGGTAGGTCAGCTATCGTTCTCGGTAGAGGAAGCAAGCTATCGGTTAGGGCAAAAAATGAAGTCAGATGCTAAATATTTTTGTTTGAAGTTGGAATATAACCTATTGACATGACGATCGTCAGTCCTCCAACGTCTATTAAAAAAAGCAGTTTGATTACTACCGGTATGGTCTCTAGCCGGGACCTCGGTATTAGGCCCTATGATCCCTTCGGATTTGTGAAAAGGGTTCCTTCAGAACTTTAAATTCGGCCTGTCGCGATCCGCAGAAAAGAGGCTTGCAGCCCAGCACCGGAGTAGAGGACTGTATGTCGAATTATCGTGAGTTCAGCTCCGAGGTTGTTCAGTAGCCACAGTGAGTAACTGGCTGGCTAAATATGGTGCGAAATAGGCCACAACTGGTCATTCCATCTGTCCTTGTCTTTGCTGGTTAACCTCAATATGCCGCCAGGGTTGACATTTCTTCCAAGACATTTCAGGAAAACTTTAATTTTGAAGGTGATTTAAAGATAATTTCTGCTCATTTAGCCATATTGACGCCAACGGCTTAGCATGCGTTTATTCGGTAAAGATCCATCGATAACTGATAGTCGCTCAGCGGAACCACCATGGTTTTCAGTATGTACTTCATCGCCTTAGGCCCTGATTTTTTTATTGGAAATGCAACGTGTGTCACCGGTGCAAATGATGATCTCATACCTACTCTCCATCATAGCAGGCTCTTGATGTTAATCTCTTCGACAATGTTATCCTTTGAACGTCCCCCAACTCAGAGACAAGACGATAAACTAATATCACTCCCGAGATCGGTAGTATCAAACCCACCAAGAGGTCTTGGAGACAGCACTCCATGGTTGATTCGTTAGATTTGCGCTGCGATAACCCTTCTGTCGACGTCTGCTGCGATGCTGCGTCTCTGCCTGATGCATATTTGCACGTACGCCCAAATGGCAACACTGTGAGTCTCCGCATCGGGTACCGAGTGCGCTTAGCCTTGTCTTTTGTTCCTCCTTAACGGAACACGTGCTAGTTTCCTTGGACCAACCCGAGGGACTAGATCAGAGCATGGCGCTCTCAGAACAAATGCCCAGGGGTGTTGTGGCACGCGTAGGTGCAGGCTCACAGCGCACCATCCACCTCTGACAAAACACTTGCGCTCTCTCCCGCCTCCGGTCTTCTTGACTCTGTCTTGACACCGGAAACAGGAGGGTGAGAGAACAGAGTATGCGGTAGCTGCAGTACAAGTCTACTAGCACTTAAAACTAATCTACGCGCAAGTCACCGTCCCTGCAGAACCCTTCTGTGAGCACATGGTGGACCTCGTCGAAAGTGACGGTCGAACGACCGTGGTGCTTCTCCATGTGGTGCTCTCATCTTGTCTGGCCTAGCTAGTCCGGTGTAACGCATGATGTGTCTGACTGATTTGTTCTGGTGGACTGACAAAAATTTGACGCGGATGCAGATTAAGAACGGTCTGACTGTATGTCAATAAAGATGGCCGGTGCCCCTATGCAACCACTAATATTCCCTCCCAGGACGCCATTAGCAACGCTCCCTCCGTTCAGAAGAAGATGCTGTTGCTGGAACATGTTTATTGGCCTAAAATGTCGGTTTATCCGTCGAAGTCAGCTTCAGAAATGGTCGCAGATAAGGGCAGTGGAAGTAAAATTAGTGCATGATTAAGAAGACGTAATTGCGTACTGTAATTAGCAGCTGGATTGACAGAAGCGCATAAGCGAGTGAGAATCCTGCACTTCAGACCAATTAACTTATTTTTCCAGCGATCGCATCGTTTAGCACACCTGTACCCCTTGTGCCTCCACTGCCAGTATCGGTGATTGTCTCTGTAGCCGAGTTCCTGTGAGTATCCGAAACGGGAGGTCAACAAACTTCTTGTTCCCACAATCGTATTTTTTCTTCTGAATTGCTTCTTTTGGCTTCTACCGGATCTCTACATTTTCTCGGGCTATCTCTTTCGTCAGCACCCTCCAGGAACCTTTTCAACAGCACTGCGTTTCACAAAGTTAAGTTAAAATACATGATTGAATCACCACACACTCCAGTCAGATCAGCTGTATATTTCACGTCCTTCATCTCATTACTGTCTTCCTTTGACGTCTAGGGATTCTTATTTTCCCATAGTATAGGGTTTGAATATTACAAAATCTTTTCCTTAGTGTAACTTTATATGGACATCGATTTCAGTTTTAAACAACTCTCTTCAGCCGTTCTAAGTCGAAATTTATTCCTAGTGCTTTATATTACTCTGTGTACGCAATTCTCCAGGTACTCGTTCGCTACATTTGAAACCGAAGGACTTTGTTGTTTTTTCGACCTATTATCACCATCCAAATCAACCAATCAATTTAATGGTTGACACGGGCATGCTCTTGCTCAAGGCATTTGGGTGCCTGCTTCCTGCGAAACCGGCCATGCGCCAATCGTCCAGCTGCCAACTTTCAACAACTTATTCTTCATCCATCCTGTAGAGAATAGCATACTCTTTCTACTGGCGTCCAACATATTTTTATCCAGTATCAGTTCCGATGGTCTTTGTGGCTAAGTTTTGTCTTTTCATTTAACTGCGCTACAATTCCTATACGTTAACCCAAAATTGGATCAGCAGCCTTTTAATTCGGTATATTCCGAGTTATTTGGTGGGCACTGGCCTTTCTCGCTTGAAAACAGTTCAATAATAAACCAATATTCTCGTACTCTATACTGTCATGCATTGTTGAAAAATGCCAAGGTGGAGTACGCAGGTGCACTCCGCTCATTATTGAATGGCCAAGAAACAAAAACGGTCTTTATTATACTAGTACGACCCAGTAGATCGGCCGTATCAACGCAACCGGTATACGAAGGAAAACTTCCAACTCAGAAGATCAAGGTACGATCATTGGCACAAGTAGTTTTATTGGCCGGAGGTTTAGGATTCTCACTCAAAACCATCGGCAGAGATCGTCATACTATCGCATTATACAGCAGTAAAGCCGATGGAAGACGAAATGACTATTTCGAGTTTGTTAGAGGTCGTGGCAGTACAGTCGTTCATTAAGTTCAGATGGTTAATAATCCTTAGCCCAGCTTCCAGGACAACTGGTTTGTGGTGCTGTGATAAAGCATTGGACTACTTAGCGCTCAACGGTCAAGTAAGTGGAGGTTGAATCCCAGGTAACACAAACCGGCGTTGGGTATGGCTGGCTGAAGATAGCTAATTAGCTAGAATCGGCCATCCAAGCCACCCTTGTTTTTTCGGTGCTCCATCAAAGTTATCATCGCACTCAAACCCTTAAATGAAGAGAACTCGTATGAATTTCCTGTCGTTGTTCAGGTCAACAGTACTGAAATAAAATAAGTAACGAAAACACTACTATCATCTTGGAATTTTCCTGTCAGCCAAAACTTCCCATTCTCTTGATAATATAGAGAGAAAAATTCACAATTTTTCAGTCATTAAAGAATGCCGGCTTTGAAAGGCATTTCGTTTTGGCCACTGGCAGTAAACTGCGCCCAATAAAAACGATCACTTAAGTAGTATGGCTCACTCTACTGCGTTTAGATGACCTTATGAGCTCAAACACATTTTATAGAAAGTCAGCACAAACATATTTGTTCTTCTACTCAAGTGATAGCAAAATCACGGCCTCTTTTAATTTTATAGTTTACGATAGGGTATACTTAGGTCTTGACAATTTTTCCAATGCTCAAATAATTGTGGGTGTGATCTACTTCTGCGTTTGCGTTCAAACTGGAGAGTATAGAAGCTGCACACATTCCATGTAAGGCAAATCATACATTCTCCCGTGCCATTAAGAAAAGATCATATGGGGTTCATAAATTAACTGTTTATGTTGATTTTTAATAAAATTTACAAGATGCATTAATAAAAGGATGAATAAAATGCTCTTTCAGGGGACTTTGCACGTTTTTATTATTTTCTTATTCAAAAAATTCTTCAAACCGAAATTTACCCTTTCTTCAATCATGAACTATAAAGAAGACGTGATATGAGTCCAAAAAGAATATATTTGTAGTGATTTTTCATAAATTATTTTTGAATTTATAAAGACCTCTAATCTCAGTAGCACAATTCGCACTATTCAAGTGGTCGTTTTTATCGAATAACGTTCTCAGCAGGCAGTCGAAAAAGTTTTTTTAAACGTCAATATCCTGGAGTTACTGAAATATTTTTGGATTCTAATGTACTATAATCTCCATTGCAACCAAATTTAAGCAAGCCTTTCTTCTCTCAAACGCGTTTCAGAATTTCGGTAAATGTTTTATGTGAGCGGCTACCAACTGATCGGCGGACTGAGAGTCAACCTCAATGAGCCCTTCCTATTGCACTCCACCATACATGATAGTGTCCTGACGCAGGTCTTATTGACTACTTGATGTGTGTGGCACACGTAGACGGGCCGTTTTTAGCTCCGTCAGCCACTGCACCCAGCCTCATCCCCAAGTGGTCAGTCGATTGATACATAGGAAAATAAAATGAAAGCAATGTCGATTCAGGGGCCCATAACCATTCCTATCACTAAATTTGACATGCTTAAATCCATCACGACGGGCTAAAAGTCGTGGCTTGGACAGGATAATTTGGTCCTCATTGTCGGTAATGTCCGTATGTGGGTTGCCTGGCTTTATGGCTGAGTCTCAGACCCAATGGCGCACTCTTCATGTGGCCTTTGAAGCACTCTCACTTCAATGGGATCCGAACCAGCTCCTTGTTTCTATGAGAACGTGGACCAGCTTGCATGAACCAGGTCGTGTGTGGCACGCGTTGATGGGTTCTTCAGCTTTGTCAGCCACTGTGCCCGAGTCGACCTCTGGTCCCAACCAAGTTGAGCGTGGGGTGAGAATGCGCAGAGACACTGTCAAAGTTTTACAAACATTATAAACTTATTACGTGCTAGTCACCGTCCTGCGCCCACCTCACGATGGACGTCATCATTTGCCGTGAGCAAACTGTCACGACGATATCACTGCACTTGCCCACTCGCTGACACAATCCAGGGAATCACACTTGTCCATACTGATTAATCAGGACGGACGTCAACCTGCGATCACCCGACTGCTATCCTGCTTCGTGAATTATTCTTATAGACAACTTCCTCAGCTAGCATCTATCTCCTTCTTACTGGGCATTTATCCATGCAAAATGCGGAAATTTAAGAAAGATTAATAATCACTCGCAAACTGACATGAACGCATGTACCAAAGCTTTGAAAACCTTAACCGTATAGAGAAATTAAAGGAAATGTGAAAATTTATATTATTTTGTTTTGAAATACTAATTTTTTAAAAAAGGTATCAAATTCTGAAAAGGTAAAATCCCTGTAAAGTTTTTTATTTATGTTTCTGGTATTGGAATACCATTAGTTTCAGATCGGCCTTGAATAGCTCGTGGTGTTATCTGTTTTCAATCGATTGACAATACATTTAGATCCTGTTCAAAACCTTTACAATAAAATATTTCTTAAAAGCATATGACGAAGTAGGGAGCTTTTGGATATTCCTTCTAGTGAAGATGGTTGCTTGCGTCATATTTGTAGATTCGCGCAATCGTGAAAACTTATGGCCGAGAAAAATGAACCCAATAACAAAAGTTGAGAAAAAATTGCTTCAATGCAATGAAAGAACGTGTTATAATAAATTATCCCTCTAAAAAGCGCGTTTATTAGATACTTTGCTGACTAATATATCCGGATATTAACCTTCTCTAAGGTTAAATCACAGTGAAAATGTGGAATTTTGATCACTCTTGTGACTTCCATGAAATTGAGTGATATATTTTCTGCCGAAAATGTAATAACTTACTTTATGCTTTACATTGCAGCGTTTTAACTGAATTTTCCTACCTTAGTGCCCGTTCTAAAAACTGCAAATACACGACAGGGTTATCCGAATATATACGAAGATTTTTTTCAAAAACTGCTTATCTTCTGCCAATTGTGTTTCGAACTTCCAGATTAGCGGAAACTATATTAGACAAAAAGTTATTTTACTTCTAATTTTACAACAATGTTTCCGTAGTCCATGTCAACAGGTATCGTGTACGCATTTTGTAAACGGTTGCATTTTTTTACCGTTATAGAACAAAAATACTGGTTAATAAGTTTATTCCTGCATTTTTGGGCAGAAAAACATCAGCAATGTACACAAAAATAATTTCAAGAGTTGAGTTCCTTGCTTGGTTTTTGAAAAAATAAGGCCATTCCTCACATTCGCCTTCACCTGAATTTAATAAAACTAAGATCAAATGTTCTGGTTCCAGAACAGATTTATTTGAAACCTTTCTTACTTATATTTATTTTCTTTTATAGCAAAATGCACTCAAACGATGGGCTTTATTCTGTGATATTAAATAGTATATGAAATTTCTTCGATGCTCAGAAACCTCCGATTTCTCCCACATTCGGCCAGTTTTCCTCTAATATATAATATTGAACATGCGGTGTTCTTTAGAAAAAGGCTTTTATAGCCTCCAACCCACTTAAAAACACAAAATAACACGACCAAATATTCGCTAAACTACTGAATACATTTTTTTCTTCCATATTGCATGGATCCGGTCACCTACCGTAGTCTAATGTTTGCAGAGATCGGGATATGTTCATAAACTTAGAAACCTAAAAACTGGGATAATGCGGATATGCACACCCACGGTGATCTCGGCATGGCTTCAGGTGGCCTACTGGGGATGATTCGGATATTCTTCTACGTAACTGTTAACACATGATGAATTAAAATTTCGACATAATCTGGGAGTACATTGCCCAGTGAATGCACGGAAGTAATAAAATGCCATGTGTTTATGATTTGTGTAAGTTCACATGACAACAACTGGGACGTTTTTTTAACACATTAATCGTTATGAGAAGTAGGACTACGCCAATTAACTAATCAGTGACGTTGGATGCAAATGGGGAGCCAGCACTTGCCGTTCGAAGAGTGAACCTAAACTTGTGGGCAGTAAAACAAACCTTGATGACTCTGTCAACCTCCTCTGACAACCTACTCGCCTACCCGCTCAAAAATTGGAGATATAACTGTACCTCTGGTGTCGAACGTCTTTCCATATTTTGACTTAAAAGTGAGTATCAAACGTTTTTTTTAAAATTATCTACAATATATATATGTGAGAAGAGAAGACAATCTCTGAAACCATAGTTAAACTGCCCTGACGTTTCAAAAGCAGACAAACTTCCATCGTCTTAGGTGAGTGCCGTACCGAGCCTCACAGTATTTATAGGAGGTGACAGTCATGTAAATGCGGGCTTACCTGAGCAGGCATAAGGGGGGCCGAGGCGGGGGTGGAGATCCTCGAGCGTTTTGCCTCTTGCTAAGGAGGGCGGTGTTTTGACTTTGAGGTCCAGGTATGCGTATACTACTGTTGTTTTATTAGTAGTTTTACTGTGCACGTGTTTTTTATTTTATCTTTTCCTTCCTCCTACTTACTGCGCAAAATATTTCTACGACCTAGAATTTCTTGCTCATCTTCACATACAATTAAGTTTGGGAATTCAAGTCGGCGAACACGTGTTTGGGAGGTAAAGACTGACTCCCGTTGAACGCCACCTCAATGTGCATTTACTCATTCACTTGCTCCTGTGGATCAAGACACATTGGCCGTACAACCAGGTGCCTGGAAAAGAGGGTACCTGAACACATGCCTGCCTGGTTAGGTGAAAATGAAACTAGATCAATTTCGAGTTTGATTCTCGCCCATCTAGTTAATACTAACTACCGCGCTGTCTACCGTATACCAGCCAACTTCCCTAAAGGCCTACGCCAACGGGTGCTAGCAGCAGCTGAGGCACTGGCT
Source organism: Schistocephalus solidus (assembly GCA_017591395.1). Lineage (NCBI taxonomy): Eukaryota > Metazoa > Platyhelminthes > Cestoda > Diphyllobothriidea > Diphyllobothriidae > Schistocephalus > Schistocephalus solidus. The sequence continues at coordinate 29,135 of WEDG01012479.1, read as the reverse complement.
ATACGGCTACAAAACCCAATAATATGCTGTCGGAAGACGCTTGTTCAAGCGCTGTCTCTTCCGTGGCCAACAACACTTTGAGGTGGTGTCCACGCGCTGTGCCCGCCTCCTGACGACGGTCGTTTACCCCGCGTACTGGACAATGGTATACAGTCCCTGCACTCTATCCTCGAACATTGCTCACATCATATCCTACCTTCCCCTTCCCCCATTCGCAGTGACCTCAACTAGCCGACCTCGCTATGCGCCTGGTGGGGGAACAGTGATTATTAACCATAAGACAAATATAAACCCTGTCGATTCTTCATATTTTCCCAATTCCTGTAATTGTACTGGCCCGGGGATGATTTACCTAAAAAAAGGTATTTGTCGAATGACTTTTTAAGTTTAACATGTGAATATTCGCAAAACAGTTAAATTTGTTAAATAACTGGGCCCTCTATTTATAGAAAATCATGCTTTCTTTATTTTTTGAATTTTACCTTCGTTAAATGACTTCTATAATATAGGAAGTTTACGTAGTTGATCTTTCTAACAGTGAAAAAACAGCGTCAGCCAATAAGTTTAAAAGCCCTATTCGTTACTTGCTTTTACGTTACACTGAGAGTAAAAGAATACAACCGTCAATGATAAGGCGACGTTATTATACCCCACTGTAGATGTGAAAGTATGTCGAACAGCCATTAGAAGTTACTATAGTCTTTTTTAACGCCAAAGATTTTTCAAAAAAGTGCTTTTTTAGCATGATTTGTAGTGTAGACGAGGGTCGAAACTGCTAAGAACCGAGGTGTACAAAATAAATTAACGCTAAGTGGAGAATTGTGTCTAAACTACAAACGAACAAAGGACGGCAAAAATGTCAGAGGATTGTTAGAATGCAGACTCACGAAAAACGCAGCTTCTAGATAGCAAGTGTTGTTGAGGATTGTAATGAACTCTGAGCTAGATCCCGAAAGCTATGCATCAAGGATGAAGAGCAGAGTCAGGAGTTCAATTGAGACGGCGATCAGTAGAATGCAATCGAGAAATGAAGATCAATCGTTGCAATTGACTGCAAGTAATTGAGAGAGATCAGTACAATCAAGATTGCAGCGGTGACATGCAGCAGCGAAAACAGAAGACGTCCAACATGCCGGTTGAAGCTGGCTGTTGTGTTTTATTTAGAACATTAAAACAAGCATAGATAAAGATTCAGGTAAACAAGAAGGATACAAACATGAAAATTGTACAAATACCTACATATTTAAGATGGCAACTCCCGTACGAAACATACAAGATTCTTCCTGATTTGCGACGGGTCGTGGAACCTAACCTCTTGAATGCTCAACATGGCGATGGGTAGTCAAAGGTGTGCTTCCGGCTCAAGCCAACCTATCACTTTATTAGAAACATTTTGCTCACCTGACGCAACATACTGATACACTAGACCGCTTTCGAGCAGATCGCCTAGTGGTCCACCTGCAACGACAAAAAGCATTGCCCATTTACTGAAGAGATGACACCACTTACCTTCATACATCCTCTAACTCGTCCTCAAAAAATTCTTTACTGCTTCTTTCGAAGTTGAATTCACAGCTATCGCCTTGCTGCGACTGCGTCAGACCTCTGCGTTGGGTGATGAGTTGGGTTCCAAGCTCACATGATTAGTTCTCCTGCAATGGTGCGTGCACTGCCTGCTTTCTAGCAGGAGTGACCGAGAGGTTGATTGTTCCAGGATGTTTGACACTCTGAATGATTGATTGTTTGCCCACTTACTAAACTAGCATGCCAAAACGCTTAAGAAGCGGTCCTAAATGAGGAATCAGTCATCTTTAAAGTTATTTAAGTTCCAGACAAACATCTGAACTCGTGCGCCTAACACATGTCAGTCTGTCCATCAGCCCTGCAGTGACCGCCAAGGAGTCCCTTCTGCGTTCTTAATCCTCTGAACGGGAATTGCTTAGATCTATTTCTGGTCAAATGGGTGTCCACGTTTAATTACTCCAATGGCTAATTAACATACACTTTTCGCTAAAAAAGGAGACTTTAATTTCTATACGCACCTCATAATCAAATAAGCTTCTTCATTGACTGAACAACGAAGCATCTGGAGGAGAGAGTATGTGAACATATACCTGCATGGCTAAGTAAAGGGGAAAATCGATCAATTTTGAGTGCGATTCTCCCACATTTAATCGATGCGAATCTCAAGGTTGACGCCAAAGAAGTCTTCCAAATCATCTACCGGGCACCAGCACACTACTCTAACGGCCTACAAAAACGGGTGATCACAAAAGTCGAGGCCATGGCAATTCAGCTAGCGAACCCAGCGCTTTGCTATCAGAAGACGTTGACACTCACAGTCCGTCTTCCCTGACCGACTGCAAGTGGTATTGGAACGCTGCCCCCAGACCCTGACAACGGTCACACGCATTCTGCGTATTTGGCGTACACACACCGCTCATGGCGAATCCCGCCCCCACCCCCACCCCTCCGCTCCGCTACCCGCTCTAACGTCCTCAACAAGCCGACTCCGCTATGCAGGCGGCGTGAGAACGATGAGTGTGACTAAAAATCAACACCCTCCCACGCACACAAACTCAAGACACATAAACTCTGTAAAGAACACATGAATCCATTCCGCACGTAATTGTAACGGTCTGATGATGAAGTAATGAAAGCATGTGTTTGCCAAGCGACTTTTTAATCTTTTTCAGCTTTATTTTAATAGAAAAGTGCTGGGGTAATGATGCCTCTGAATTTAGCGCAATGGCCTCCTTAGTCCCCGGTCCAACTGGAATTCCCGGTGTCCACCTCAACGTTTCTTCACTCTCCCATTCACTAGTCGACGGGAGACCAGCTGGTGATGGGACAGGCCTGGCTTCTGGACTCTGTCTTGACACAGGGCACAGGTGGGTGAGGGAAGAGAGAGAGAGAGAGAGAGAGCGAACGATAGTGCGTGTGCGTGTGTGTGTTGTAGATGCATCGCAAGTCCACTATCACTTAAAACTAATTCACGAGCAATTTACCGTCCCTGCGCCACTAAGCTGTGGAGCACTTGGTTGGCCCCGTCAGAATCGACGGTTGAACTGATGATTGGACGCGTCCGGAAGTACAGAACAGTTGTCGCCACATCTCGGTTCGAATCGATTTGTTGTTTAGCACAGCCTAGAGACCAGTCGAAGGTTGATTCAAAATACTTTATAGCAGTTGGTTATAATTCATCGTACTGCCTCCCATCTGTGTTTATGTGTCAGAGTCTGATGGACTGCCATATACACCCGTATTATCTGTTTCTGTTAACAGGAAAGCTCCTGTTTAACTGTTTGGAGGAAATATCTGTCCTGTTATTAATGTACAGCCAATTTATCCAGCTTAATCTTGGAAGCTCAGTTACACGCAGCCAAACCAAATATTACGAACATTACCACAGTTATCCTTCTCACAATAGCGACTGGCAATTGTCCAAGGACTAGAGACCGGGGAAACGACAGAAAAATCAGAGTTTGGTATTCCATGTTTGTTGTCCTACGTGCATATTTAAGGTGTCGTTCGTAACTTTGAATAACTAGTCATATTTATTTGCGTTACAATCGACGAACTAGGTGGGATTTACACCCACCACAGCAGGAAAAGGGATTGAGTGCAGTTGGAACTTTAATCATCTCAGATACGAGGCGGCGATCCAGATCCTCAATTTTAATCATATTTGGGCCTGATAACATATTCAAATCTGCCAAAAAATCATAAGTTGAGTGAGAACGATAGACTTCAGTTGGAGTTTGGATTGACTGCTCAGGAAATCCTGCTTGGGCAGTCAGTTAACCGTAGCAAAATTGATGAATTCCATCACTTGACCCAAAAGTGATTAAACTGACGGCTCTAGTTCAGCTGTACTCAAGCCTTGTCCTTACTGTCGTGGGTTCGAATCTCACGAAGGCAGCCAGTTTTTCTCACTTGAGATACATGAATTAAAACCACCTTAACAACTTTTCATTCATCAACATTACCGGGTAAACCCATCCTTTTGCTTCATCACCACCCCCATGTGAATTTTGTGTTCTCCATTTGAGGTAAGATTTTGTCCTTGAATTATCATATTCCAGGCATGCACCAGCACGCGTCAGAGTTCAATCATTATTTTTATTATTATTATAAATATTATTATTATTTTTATTATTATTATTATTATTATTATTAATTGATGGCAACCCTAACACTGTTCTATTGGATTGAGGTCAAGGAATCTAACTGCCCAGAATGGAGCATCTGCTTATGTCGGGGAGGGGGTGTTAAGTCATTAATGGTGCAGCATTGATGCATCGATATATTCTCCTTCTAAAATTACTGATCCTCACTGGCTGGGTATTATTGGAGGCTGTTATCCTCAAAATAGCTCGATATGGTGCAAAATATGGAAAATTAGGCTTCCTTCGAGTTTGAGGCAGCTATGCAAATGTAGATTGAGCACCCATTACTTTGCAAAGGCGATATGCCCATAGTGGCACAGGATCACTCTGCCTATGGCATCCACATCCTGATTCGTTGGTCAAAGGTCCTGCGTCGATTCATGCATTTATTGGTTCAAATAACCATTCTCCATCGACGATAATGCTACACAGGGCGTAGCCTATTCTAGTCCAAGCAGAAATTTTTCAGTTTTTATTCAACGGTAATATTTTATTCCACCTTGCCTTAAACCCGCGTTTGGATAAAACTGACGGTGTAAAACTTCAAGAAGGAAATATAAAAGACTAGTTACGATGAAATTTCAGAAGTTGTGGAATTTGTTTCTACTTTAGGGCATGAACGTACAGGGAAATGTCTAATAACTCTTAACATTGAAGAAACAGGAGAGGAACGTTAACATTGGTCATTTTTTGAACCTTCTTCTCTTGTTATATGCATTTAATAAGTACGAAAAAGTAAATAAGTTACTCAGTTCTTATGACCCAATGTGGTATTGTATCACATATTTAAGAAATTCGGAATTGCATTTTGTCTGGGGACAGCATACATTATCTTATGGTGTGCTGTGAAAAGGTATACTAAACGAATGTTGACTGTTCTCATAAACAGTCATGGTAAAGCGCTTTGGGCTCAATTTTCTCGCAACAGGATTTTCATAAAACAATTTGAATGACAAAATCCCTGAAATTTAGTCCAATGTCACCTGTATTTCAGGGACTAGGGGGGAGGGGGTTCTACTCCCTTTTTCTACCCAATGACTTAAGTCATATTACATTGGGAAGTTTCATCCATCTTAAGCATAAATCACCAGTGATCCGGTCATTAAACTCCCAAAATAGTCAAGAAGCTGTATGCGAAGTGCAGAGTAATTTGTGTAACGCAGTATCGTTTACTCAGAGTTTCTGAGTTTTTCAATGCGGTGCAAAAACCTGTAGTATGAAACCCCTATGTTTGTTGAAGGAATGATTGTGAAGTATCGACCACGTGGATGACTAGAGAATGGTTGATAAATAGCTATCTGCTCTAACGGAGTCGTGGAAATAAGTAAACTTCTCTATGGCCTTTCGGAGGTGTTAGTGATGGTCTGTTCTCAGACAGGTTTCCGCCCGAGCTTATAGGCTAAAAAAATTGCAGACACACAAATAATGAAATACTGTTAATATTCATTTTTAGGTTCCAGAAAACTGGGGATAAATTCGATCAAACTGGCGTCACGGGGAGGAAATCCATGAACGCACTTTTTAATCACTTACATGGCTTTTCGTCCTAATTTTATTACCCTTGTTCACTGTAAGACAACAGCTGACTTCATAGTCACTTAACCAGCTTATTACCCCATGTTCTTGACTTCTTTGCTTCACGTTTTCAGATTTCATTATTAAAAATAACCTGAAAAATTTAGTTTCTTAGACTACAAATGGTTGGCCACGGGAATATGGACCACAATCATAGAACAGGGAGACATTTGCTATATTCTATCGTTGTAAAGGTTTGGATTAAGGTTAGGGTTAGAGTCAGGGAATATTTACCCTCTTGGACTTAAACGCGAGAAAAAAGATTGAGGTTCATATTGCTGTGGTCAACTCGATCCTGCTCTTCTGAGCCCTGTTCCACCTACTTAGGTACTGTTTCAGTTTAAAGACCTTTTTGCCCATCTCTGATGTTTGATCTTGAGGCTTCTCGGGGTAAAATTTGCCAGGGCGTAATTTAAAGAAAATGATATAAAATTTCGGAATTCGCTTTCCGAATAACTCAGTAAAACCAGAGGAAACGAGGCTAAGCCCTGGCAGCAGTTGACATGTCAAGTAAAGCTCGACCAGAAAAGCGGTGCAGACTGTCATCTCCGACCAATTATCAAAGAAGGCGATCTGTGCACAAAGGGTTGAACGTGCATCCACGCCAGGGACGTCCTTCCACACACAACATAACCAGGTTGCATTTTAAATTTCGGGGTGAACTAAATTCCTCGTGGGTGTTGATAAACGTCATAAACTCTAATTGTCTGGGTATGGAGCTTACCGTCCAAACAGCGAGGTTACCCTTGTACACCGCCTGCCGCAACTCCGGTTAGAGATCTTGAATGTTAGACACGACGATCCGTCGTGCGGCTGCGCGGTCGAGCGAGTAGATATCTCATCTCCCGAAATTTTAACCCTAAATCCGGAAATATGTTTCCAATAAAGAAAGATTACTTCAGATGATATGAAATATTTATTATCATGCAGAATAATCCCAAGATGTATGGGTTTTGAACATTGATCTTGTACCAATTTCATAGCACAGTTTATAAACTTTAAGTGCAGTTGTGGCTGCAGGTCAGGTTAAAAAGTATTCGGAAATTGAAAAGGGCTTTTAAAATTAAAATATAAAATTTCTTACCGTAGAAAGTTTGAAAGAAAATCTAATTTGCCTCGAACTTAGTACCAGATATGATATGTTACCCGTGCGTTCTAGAAGCAAGTTTGAATTAATAGGTGCATTAAATCCACCCTGAAAAATGAAATGAGCTTACATAGTAATTTTAATTTTAGGAGACCTATTCGAAGATCTGAAAAAGTTAATTTAGCAGCCGGCATCCTGAAGAGTCTGAGGTATCTTGGGATTGGACTGCGGATCCTCGATGTGCAAAAATACTTCAGTAATATTGCCTATTTAAAATAAATTGCAGGATTTTGGTAAAAAATTCATGAGACAGGGCAGCTGTGGTAGTTTTTAATCGTAACCGATGACACGATTGGCAACGGCGGGAGCTCAGGTAAACGGATTATAAGCGACAGCACTCCATCCGCGTTTTAGTTCATTCGGGCGACCCAATCTTCTCCCTGATTTTATTCTAACCTCTTATTTCCCGTCTCAGATAATTTCCGACGAGACAGGTGAAGAAGGTACTTTTAGCAGACCAACGGGTGACCGTTTGACAGACGATCAATCAGTTATTGATCGAGGCCATCAATGTGTGATGTTGGAAGGCTCATTAAAGGATAGTGGCACAGATTAATATCTTGTTTACCAGGAGGAGAAGTAGAATAAGGCTCGGCCAACGTTTAATTTCACTTTGGAAAAATAAAACGGAGAGTGCCTCCCTTTACTGGACGTCCTACTTAATAGAAGGTCTGGTGGAGCAATTCGTAGAAGGGTATTTCGTAAGCAGACCTGGACTGCTTTGTCCCGCTTAACCAGAAACGAAGCCTAGTCTGCTGTCTCACCAACCGAGTTAGGAGAATATGCATTCCAGACACTCTGGCAAAGGAACTCACGCTAATACAAAAAACCCTCTGAGAAACCGGCTTTCCCAAGAACTTTCTCAGTAAATATATGGAGGAACTTTCCCAAAATCGGACGTGCCGACGGCTGAGAAGAAGGACTTATTGCTCGCATTGACGTTTCGAGGGGATCCGGTGAGCAAACTTCTACATCGTCGCATAAACGCTGCTATTGCGCACACGTATCCAGCCGCGAAGTTAAGGCTTGTGTGCTCAAGCACTCCACTTCGTCACCTAGAAGGCAAGTACAGACTGCCGTTTCAAACCTCTTCAATGTGCGTCTACGCCTTCACTGGCTTTTGTGGAGCAGGACATATTGGTCGAACACCTAGGCGCCTAGCCAAGAGGATGCGAGAGCACCTTCCTCTCTGACTAAACCAAGGCACGGTAAAGTCCATCTCGAGCGCGATTGGGGCTCATTTGGTTGCCAACGGTCCTCGGGTAGACGTAAACCCAGCATTCCGAGTAATCTATAAAGTGCCAACGAAATACTCCAAGTTCCTGCGTCAGCGGATACTTGCAACGACAGAGGCAGTGGCCATACGGTTGACCAACCCAAGTTTGTACTCGCAAAAAGTGTTTGTAGTGGCCCTAAGGCTCCCTGGGCCAAAAATACACTCAGCATCTGCGTTCCCACCTCCTGCCACGTCGCGTCACTGCGACGAAGCAGTAATATAGATAATTGTCGTGCGACTTCCCTCTCCCTTCCCATCCATCCTCCCTATAGGACCAAAACTTTAACTCCTGAAATCTGAATGCCCTCAACCCTCTTCCCCATCCTTACTGCGTATTGGATGTTTAATCTTTTGTTAATCTACCCTCCCTTATTTTATCATAAAGGCCTGATGATGAATAATCAAAAGCGTACGTTCGCCAAACGCGACTTCTTAAAATTATATCTCCCAGCCATATGGGCGCTTCCTCTATGGCGGTGGGAATATCACATTTCTGATTTTTTTGGGTTGGGCCCGTAAATTGCATCACTTTTTCGCTGGACTTTGGTGTGCGGCATGCAAGTACTTCTAAAGCCCCATCATCGAGGCGCCAGGCGTGATGGTCGGCTTGTCACACTGACAGACTAGGCCACCGCTCATGATGAGGGTGCCAAAACCGCATTGGCAAATGACAATCAGTAGCCGGCCTGCATACCGGGGGTGCCCATAAAACGAGAATTCTTTAAAATTTTTCAACTTTACTTTAACACCTTAAAAGATAATCCTCTTCGAATTACTGATCGTCAGATGATATGCACTTGTCCGCAGGACTTTTCACAATTCGAAAAGTTTTTATATTCATTGGAACTAGTGATGTTAGGTACCTCCAGCGAATGTTTTTTTTTCCTAAAAAAGTTTTCCTTTAAGGTTTTCTTTAGTCTTGGTAATAAGGATAAGTCTCAAACCACTAGTTCGGGTGATTCGGGGTATGAGAAACCATTGGCATGCCGGTTTTCACCACACACTGATTGATGTTGAGCGCTGTGTGGACAGGCGCGTTGTCATGATGAAGCCGTCAGTCCCCCGAACGCTACATTTAAGGTCATTTTGTCTTCTAATGCCCTAATGCAATCGCTTCTGCATTTGCAGATAGCAAGGTTGGTTCAGCTTGATGCCTCGCGGAACCAACGCAATGGGAATGACTCCTTGGATGTGAAATAAACAAACTGTCTTTCAATTCCTGACACACACTCCCTCTGCTAATCGGCAAACAGTCGCGGAACAAACTACCGTGACGTGTCTAATAGCATCGCGCACTTTTTGAACGTTTTCTGAACGTTTAGAGGCGACCTGAACGGGGTTCATCTTCAAATGAAGTTTGGACATTTCTGAGCATAATAACCACTCGTTAAAACTCGTCTGGCTTCGAGCTTATTTCAACCAGGCTTCCACAAATATTGAAACTATTTGTACTACTGTTTTCTTTCACAGGAAGCAAAATTTGATGTTGTCGCCTTGTTGCTTAAAACTTGTCATCACAGAATCACGAAGACCGCTGGAAAGGAGTTTTTCAATACAATCCTATCCTGTCCGCTGTGGTTGGTTTAAATGAATGCTCCTTGACCATCTGAGTAGTAAGGATGCCTGGTAAACACACCCAGCGGGACAGTGCGGCACAGCCAGTCCGCCTGCCTACAGAAAATAATTCTCGTTTTTGGGATAACTCCTCGTATGTCCTCCAACGTGTGTCCTGACCGTGGTAGTCGACGAGGTTAACCATATAATGCACAGCATGGTGGTGCAGGAACGGTTACTTGCGTCTGAACTAGTTTTAAGTAATATTAGACTTGCGCTGTACCTACCGAAATCTCTCACTCTCTCTGTTCCCTCTGACACCGGTGTCGAAACAGAGGGAAGTCCAATGGAGAAGAGATTGGGCGCAGGTAGTTGGCCAGGTGAAAACCCGCGCCTAGCATTTCTTTCCCTCTCATAGACGCCGCTTGCTTGGACTCCAGACTGCTCAGATTACACGTAAGAAGCCTCCTTTATCCGGTTCTCGTAAGCTTTAATGTGTTTAAAAGCATAAATGCCGGTCAAATGTCTACGGTGAACCGTTACTTCTAACTATTACGTGTTTAATGCCACAAGGACTGCGTGAAGCCCAGTGTAGAGGAAATTGGTTTTCATGCCAACGAGGAGGGATAGCAGATTAAAAGAAATGTCGGAATCGGTTAGGCGACCATTCTACCTCCTCAGGAGGACAGGAAAATAGGAGCGCTCCCATCCAATATCGGTTGTATTACGTTTAGCATCACGAAGGGTGTTTACTACCTTGTCTCAACCTCAATAAAAACCCTTATTCAAACGGTAAGCCTAATATTCATTGATGAACGCTAACCGATCGATGATGGAACTTACTCTAATACAACTACTACAACTACTCCTACTAGTACTATTACTACGACTATGACTGCTACTACTTAATCTACTGCTACTAATACAATTACTACTACAACTTCTACTACTACAACTACTTCTACTCCAACAACAACTACTACTAATACTACCATTACTACTACTGCAACAACAACTACTACTACTAAAACTACTTCTTCTAATACAAATACTACTACGACTAATACAACTACATATATTACTACTACTACTACGCGTTCGGTGAGAGATGCGTTAGATATACAGGGGAGCAAGGTTGGTGTAAGACATGCGTGCTTCGGGCTAGGCACGAACAAGAAAATCTAGGTATAGCAGGATGTGTTGGCACGTCTGAGCGCAGGCTCACGTCACGCCAGTCACCTACATACAGTCCCCTTACTGAGTGACATACCGACTCGGACAGTGGATTGATGCCTGCAAAAGGGAGGGAGGACGTTAGCCCCATAACACTCAACGCATATGATGACGTGCTTTGATTTGCTCATTGAGTATGAAATTATAGTTAAGTCTTTAATCACATTTGACAGTTTTCTGTTTTGCGTTCGTAATATATTCCAACATTTTTCTGCTTTTGTCAGAAGGCTACCACCCGTACTTTCACTATAAAAATCATTTGATGTTCTAAAAATATTAAAAATTTGTTTTCAGTATTGATGTTTAAAGATGGAAATGTCTGAGCTGTCAGAGCATCGCAGACAGCTCGGAATAGTAATGAGTATCTTTACCCTATTATTACTATAACACACACAGTATCAAATTGGCTTGCAAAATTTTGTTCTGGTAACTTTGGGCGCACGAATGAGTCACGTGGTCGACAAGAGTCCCGTTCATTCAGATCCATGTCATAGTGCATATAAATTATCTTGTTGTTTTGCGCTAGCACAAAAACAATACTTATAAACAATACATATTTGGGTTTAACGTGAGCTTAATGAAAAGCAGAAATAACAAAGTTTGGAAGCTTGCATGATGTTGCTTTCTCGTCAAAGCAATGATTCATTTTTTATATATGAATTGTAATGTGCGGTGAAAAATTGATCCAATATGGTAAACTACAACATCCAACACAATCTTGGGAAAATTGATAGCTGCGAAAACACAGCTTAAAGTGCAATATTAATCAAAAGAATCTGATTGTGTGTTTGCTGGTTCAGTAGAATTTGATCAAACCTCGCTTGTCGACCATGGCTACCATATAAGCCACAAGATCTGAAAAATTGCAGACCACACTGGTCAACTGATCAGCTCTTCCCCCAATGGCTAGGATATCTTTTTACTAGGCTGTCAACTGTCGGGTTAACTGTGGACGGAGAGTCAGGCTTTAATGAATGCTGGACTCTGTGCGGCTACTGACAGGAGCGCGTCCCAAGGCAGAACTGGACGAGTGAGTTTCGTTAGAAATTGGTGAGCGTCCATCAATGAATGTCAATATTCTCGAGCTAAACCAGCCCGTGACTAAAAGGTAAGAGCGTTGGTCTGCTGATCAACATACCGCTGGTTCGAGCCTCGGGTGTTGCGCCACCTGGGATTGGGTATGAACGGCTGATGACGGCAAATGGGCCAGAAATGGCCATTTCAGTTTCCCTAGTCTTTTTGGCATTTATTAATCTGCATCTACTACTTGAAGTCATTGTGTGGCTGCTGGCAGGACTCGAGAGTGAGCCCCAAGTCAGAAAGGGACGAGTGAGTTCCGTTAGCGATCGGTGAGCGTTCGTCAATGAAGATCATGACTCCTTTTTAATGTGGACTCTATGGCCCTCCCTATCCGTCGGAAATCGAGCCATCCATCTTGCGTGTGAGATACACATACACGGGTGGTTTAGGCTTGTCAGTCACTGCGCCCAATCCCGCCGCAGTCGTCTTTACTCTGTCCAGCCACTGACCCCGCTATCTGAGGGCGAAGTGAGTGCGGGAGGTATTGCGCAAGTCTGCCACCACCATAAACTAATTAACTCGCAAGTTATCGGCCCTACGCTAACCATGCGGCGGTGGGGGAAAGCACACAGAAAACATTGTCATCCGTGACGATCGAATGAGGACAAAAACTATATATAATGGTGCAATGTGATTAATGTTCCGCCTTCTATTGGTCTGGAACCGTGCCAAAATGAGTGGATACGCATAAAAAGACTCCTGAAAGTCGGCTTACTCCAAAATATTTTTTTTTAAATTTCCATTTATATCTTATTTATTACAACTACAACATAAACAACTAGGTTCGTCATCACTGGTTACTCGTTAGTGCATTAATATAGGTAGCATGATAGGAAATGAAGTTGATTGTCAGCCAGTAGTGGAAGCAGCGAGTTAAGGTGAACGGTCGATGGTTCAAAAGAATTAAACAGTCGTGGCTACTGACACAATTCATTTCAAAAACCGGTCATTTCGAGGAGGGTTTTTCAAAACCACTTAACTTTGGAATGTCAGTCAACTTAAGTTTGCGAATCGTTCCTGGTGGCGCATCAAAATTTGTCCTTCATAAAAGTTTACTAATTGAAAAATAAGCCAAATTTGTATTATTATGTTATTCTTGCTTTCCTTGAAAACGATTATTTTGCGTGCCCCAACAATCGGAAACCAATTGACGTTTATATTCCTGAAAAACGCCCATCTGCCTTCCCACTTTGCTAGCAAAAATATCTGCCTGTCATCATGGATACTATGAAATTAAAATTGATTTGCTTTTCTCAAGAAATGCCAACCAGAATTATGGAAACTCTTTTTTCTTTTTCACAAAAACTCAAGTAGGGTTGAAGAAAAAAATTTACCATGCAACATAATTTCGGTCGCACCAGGATGCCCGCAATTGAACGAGTTCCGTTCCACAGGCATGCAAAGCTACAATATAAAAATGACTAATAAAAACAGTATGAATATATCCCATTTATTATAAATGCCCTTGTCTATTTTATAGAAAGCAAGAATATGTTCTTGCAGTGATTTGATAGAAAAGTATCTATTCCGCAAAGTGATACTTGAAGAAATAGTCTCTTGTGGTTTTCAAAAGCTTTCCTTCTATGAAAGTTTCAAGGCCGTAGGATATCCCTTCATTGGGCATTGTACTTGTCAATTTATTTACTTTGCGAATAAAGTACGAAGCGTAATCCCTAGACATTGCACAATTTTATGACCATTATATGGGATTTTCCGCTTAGCTTAGCGAAATATCCTGGAACCGAAAATAGTTTTGAAACCGAACCGCCACTTACTAAAATTCAAATTTTGAAGAAAAAGTATATTTTCCGCCAATTGATTACAAGAAATAATATTCTGTATACGGTTTCAATAAAATATATTTGTTTCAACAATGCTATTGAAAATCAATAATAGCAAGTAATATATCTAAAGCTTAATTTTTTCAGGCATACTTTCTGCAGCTGTTCAGAAAGTAGCTCATTCGAAAGACGGAATCCTAACGTAACTTGACCAGTTAAAGATTATGCTACAAAAAATAAAAGTTTCAAAACGCAAACACATTTTTGAATTTCCATTAAAATTTCATGATTTAACACGTCTACCGTACTTGAAATTGTCTGAACCCAAACAGGTTCTATTAACTTTTGCCAGGCAGCTACCTTACTAATCTGTGCGTTCAAAATCTTCCTGTTTTTCGAGGCAAAATATCCAGAAGGCTCATTTTTCTACGAGGTATGTAAAGCAAAATGGACTGCAGTCAATACGTTTCATGATAAATGACGAACATCACCGATGTAGGAGAAATAATTAGAAATAAAGTACAGTACTTTGATAGCAAGATCACGTTCATCCAGAAAACCTTCAAAAGTTATACGCGCAGAGGACTTCGAAACTATCAGCGAGAAGCACCTCAAATTATAACCTCTTCTACTCTGTTTTGGTGACTACTCACAAACCAGACCACCTGCAGAAACATGACAGTACATGCCGGAGCCGGCGCTAGGTAAAAACTCACTAAAAATAACAACTGAAAAAAACATGTCAATTCTAATCCTTGCTACCCCCTTCAGTATGAGTCATTTCTTGTGTTATTGCCAGTGGCGTCTTACGGAAGTTGATAAAATTACGATCCCACCAAACCGGAGTTAAATTTTAGGTAAAGGTAGGTTATAAACAGCACTAAGTGAGCCAGAATCCCCAGGTTCTTGTAATACGGGACCGGTGGTAATAGGGGATTTACGGTTGGCACGTAAGAGCAGGTAAACTAAGCTATCTACGGTCCTTACAAAATGTCATGTTCCGTGCTTTCTTCTCTTTGAATTTGCAAAGTCGATAGTGCGCATGCGTTATAAAGGCTGCAAAAATTTGATAGTCATAGTGGATAGTGGCTTGAAAGCACTGGGATGTCTTCATTACCGGTTTCACCCGCAGCAACCTCGGTAGGTTCGTGTTGCTTCGGTAGTGGTGTAAAAATTATAATTGTTCTCCCGTGAAACAATCGCAAATTGCACCATTTTCCATCATCGAGCATAAACAAAAAACGAGCCTGAGCTTGCTGGTTTTTTGGGTGCTCTACATAGCCTACCGTTACCAAAATTTAATAATATTTTTTTCTACCGTAGACAGTGCTTGGGCTTTCCACTGTACTGCCGCTTGCGAGAGCCCTTGATAAGAGCCCTAAGATAGAGCAGAATAATAATAATATATTTCTATCGCAAACAGTGCTTGGGCTTTCCACTGTACTGCCGCTTGCATGAGCCCTTAATAGGAGCCCTAAGATAGAGCAGAATAATAATAATACTAATTATAATAATATGTTATTTCTACTATAGACAGTGCTTGAGCTTTCCACTGTACTGCCACTTGCGAGAGCCCTTGATAGGAGCCCTAAAATAGAGCAGAATAAGTTTGCCTCTGCCTGCAATCACATTAGTGAGAAGCTGGTTCCACGTTTTTCTGAAAATTACTACTTGCGTTCAGCTGAGCGGGCTTAAAACCTTTTGCACGCAGATATCAACCAAATCTGTGTTAAGGCCTCGAGTAACCCTCGTCTGAGGGCTACGGTGAGAGGTAAAGCCGGCTGATGACAGCGGAAAAACCAGAAATACGCCTTGCACTCTCCCCTGTTTTCAGCAATTGGCCTCTGCACACGTGGCTTTAGTGTGAAGATTGTTCGTGAATAGGTATATCTTCTACCGTACTAAGCCTCGACTGACCAATCAGAGCGTTAGGTTTTCCTTAAGGTGCTTGGCAGCATCGAGCTGAAGTCTCAACTTCCCCTCACCAACGTATCACCCTGTCTTACACTGGTAAACTGTTTTTATTTTCACCGCTCAGGGGCAACCACGTCTGCGTAAACCACCTCAAAAGCCGCATTGTTCCCTTCGAGAACTTTAAAATAGATCACATTCTACGAGTGTGCCGGTTAGCATTTTTTAGGCTGCTTTGAAGCCAGCGATCAGAAAACGGTGTTTATGCGCTATCGCATGCGTGGGAACGCTGGCTGACGGACTAGCGGGTCGTAAGTGGTAATGTTACTAGGGATACCATGTCAGTATGAATGGCGTTAAAAGTGTGGAGCGTTTTCGGCGGAAAAGAAATTTTGCAGCAACAAACCTCTCTCCTATTTATTAAAACAACTTTCTAAACTTTTCACAGGTTGTCCCTGTCACCTGTAGGTATTTTGGTAAGGAGGTGGATAACACTGTAGCAGGCTGAGAAACTTTTCATCAGGAGGAAGGTCTTTTATGCATTTCTTCTCGGTTTGCATGGAAATCGGGCATTAGCAGGAGGCTTTCACGACAATTTAGCCCACTGGCGGTGAAACCGGATAGGTGCAAGCATCTAGATCATATGGTTGACTCTTAATCAGTTCACTTATTTACACGCTATTTTGCGCGTTACCATCCATTTTTCTCCATTGATTAGGTTTTTAAACGATGCATCTTCATCCATTCGGCTGTGTGAACTGAAATAGAACTCCTCTGTTTTCACATTGACATTGTCAGCCAAAAAATAGGTAGATGCTATCATTTTACGATCTCATGTAATATCAACGGAAATTTCAAAAATGTGTATCGATTCTAAAATATCACTGAAGTATGGGCAGCCTGCCAACAATTATCTGTTAAGTGGCATGCATTATTCGAAACGAGTTTCGATGCAATTCTGAATTGAAATATATTTTATAAATAAACATGAAAAAATAGTATTTCTTGTATTTATTTGTAACAAATTGTGCCTTTTCCAATTTTGTACTTGAAAATTATGTCTTTTAGTTTAAAGAGTGTTTCTCATTAGGGTATTTTTAATGTTGTGAAATTTCCATTCATAAAGTCTCATATTTGTCCACTTATGAATGCTGCTTATAAGGTATATAACATGGTGCAAATCCTTCCAAAGTTCTATGAGGAGAATCCAAGATCCTCATCATGACGTAGGAAAATGTGTTATTTTTAGATGGAGTGTACAAAGCGTGCAGTTTGGAAACCCTGGATAAAAGTGTAACGACAGTTGTGGTTTCAAATTATCCGACAATCGAAAACTTATATTTATCCGAAAGATACACCTTATTCAAGTATACTTCTTGAAGAAGACGTCATTTTCTATCAAATGAGTACGAGAAGGAATAGGTTTGTGCGTTTCTTTTTCTATAAAATATAATTAATACTTAAGGGTATCGAAAATCGATTGCCAAAAGTCATTCCTCTTAAATTGTCCTTTTTTTCAGGCGTAGATTCTGCACCTGGCCAGAAAAAGCATGCGTAGAAACCGGAAATCGTCAGTGTGTCTTCTCATCCCTGTATTGCAAAAATCAGACTGCCGATTAGGGCATCCATGTGTGAAACAAACCTTCTTTTTTACTGAAAAGGGTGATATCAGTTTTGCCCCGCATACCTTTGTGGCATCCTGATCTTAGCCAGTAAACTTTCAGTTGTAAAAAATTGAGCATAATGCTGAACGAACGCATAAAAGAAAAATGAAATTACTTTGGATGAAATTTCGTTCAAATATATTAGAATGTCAAATGCCAAAACTTAACAAGTCTATACTTTTCAAAATAAAACCTTTTACACATAAGTAACACGCACAGCCATTTAAGGTGTTGGTGAATGGATTATAAATACCATTTTCAAGATATCGCACGAAGGATTCTATTGCGCAACTGTGCTTATCACTTTTTACAGCTGTGCGCATTTGATTCTGCCGTAGCGTTACCATTCGAGTTGGAAATAAACCAATATTTAGTTAATTATTTTAGCCATAATATTTTTTGCGTCCGTTTTGTTTCTGTTTTACGGCATCCTCTTGACAACTTTTTACTTTCGTTAGGGATGAATTGATACGGAACCCTGTTTTACTAGGATCTGGCTACTGGGACATTATGACATTTTTCCAACATCGGGCATTAAGAGGAGAATATCAGCCAGAGGGGTTGTAAAATTTACAATATTGATTTATTTTTTCCCAATGCCTCACGTCTATGGTGGAGTACATACAATCGCATATTTTGTCTTTGGACACAGAAGCACAGCAAAAAATCACACATACCTCAACAAACGCCAGTGAACTTAATTAGCTAGTTATCAAAACCTCTTGTATTTTTTGTCGGTGAAAAATTAGCGATGCTGTCAGGGTACATTGGACTTATACCCGAGCATTATGCTGATCATGACAATTTTATCCGTTAAAACGTCTTTCTGCTGAGATTTTTAATTTCTTGGAAACTTAATGCTCGAATTTGGAGTAAACCTTTTAAGGAAACCCATTTGAGTTCAATCCGAGCTTTGATCTGAATACTTGAGCTAAAAGTAATCAGTATAAGAGAAATATTCGAGGAACCTCTACAAACTGCCAACAAGGAGTCAGTAGTACACGAATGCTGACTAAAATGGTACAGACTAATACAATAGCTGAGCTTTCGGACACACGTTTTACCGACTTGATCTTGATGCTCATTTTGTTTTGAAAGGGCAACATAGGAGTTGAATTTAACAACTACCTGTCTCACTCACAGGTCTGATTAAGATAGGGTTGATATTTCCACTATTTCTGCATATTTTTGGATGTACACTGGGAACCTTATATCAGTTATCTTCCTTACAAAATTAACATTAAATGGGATACTAAATTGCTTGAATTGTTTTCTTCTGAGCCCTTAATTACAACGTTCTTTGACCGGCTTACTTAAAAAACTCCAGCTATTCATACTAGTAATGCAGGACTCTTACGCATTAGTTTCTCGAAGCGATCATTTTTCAGTGCGTGGCAGAAGTCACACGCAGGCAATCACTTGTCAAGCCAAGTTTGGTTTGGGAGCCAGTGGAGACGGAGCGTGGGTAGATTTACAGAAAGGTTTCGAGTTTACTTTGCCATCATGTAGCCTCTCACAAACCTGGTCCTTGTCTGCGATCACAACCACAGACACCACTAGTTCAACCATTTTTTGGGCGCTGTGCACCGTAAATTCAACAGCATGCTGGTGCAGGGAGGGTGACTTACACTGGATAACAGTGAGAGTAGATTTGCGCTGCACTTTCCTCACTCTTCCTTCCACTGGGCCCGTTGTCAAAACAAAGTTAAGAATACCGGACATGGGAGAGGCGCAGGCCCAAAGCACTGTGGTTCAACACAAACCAAGAACACAACAACATAAAGGGGAGGGGGGCGGCTAAGCTCCCCAACTGAGTGGGAGTGTCATTAAGGCCGCATTAAGTAGGAACCATTGCAGTCTGACTCTCCAGTCTACCAGTTTTCCATTGCGAACAAACACACACATGAACTAACCACGCGTTCCAAGTTATTCCGTCAGTTGGTAACCATCCAAACCACGGCTTTTAGTGCACCGTGATAGTTTTAAGTGCGTCACATCTTTTATAATGAGGAAAAATGCACTGAGCCGTCGACCTCACACTCTCCCCCCACCCCCACAATCAGAAAACCATCCGAGCCGGTCGGTTTGTCTGGTTTTAGAGTGCGCGTATTGGCTGACGGGCCGCGTACCCGTCTTCGCGCCACAGCATGACCTGACCACCTTAACACACACGCACACCGGGATTCAAAAGACAGAAAGTAAGAAGAAGCCATCATTGTCCGACCCCCGGTCCACTGGTTGGCAACTCAACGCAGAACACCCACTGTGCCGACGACGTCGTCTGATGTAAGCGTCAGATTTGCAGTCTTCTAAGCCACAGTTTCTAAGAAACCTTGATATTCTCAGGTACATGATGATGATGAGGGTGTTGCTATGTATTGGTTTGAGAAAATTGTGCGTTGATGTGGTTTTAGCCTATGGTGGTTTACCGCAGTTTAGTATGGATCCACATGTGACGTAATAGACCCTTGTAGATTGTGAATTTGCGGGAGCAGTGAGGGCAGCGTAGGTTGGCGCGGTGAGTGTATGTCGGAGCCCCAGGAACTGGTTCACTATTCTCCGCGATAGATTCGCAGCTGACAGACCAGGCCAATGCATTAGTTTAAGTTGCGGGCGCAATGGAGGCAGGAGAAATTGGAAGGGGTTGAAGGTATTTGTACAATTAACATGTTTGTATCTTTCTTGTTCACCTGGATTTTTTTGTACGCTTGTTTTAATGTGCTAAATAAAACACAACAGCCAGCTTCAACCGGCATGTTGGACGTCTTCTGTTTTTGCTGCTGCATGTCACCGCTGCTCCCTTGATTTTACTATTCTCTCTCAATTACTTGCAGTCAATTGCATCGATCGGTCTTCATTCCTCGATTGCATTCTGTCGAACGCCGTCTCAATTGAACTCCTGACTCTGTTCATCGTCCTTGATGTATAGCTTTCTGGATCTAGTTCACAGTTCATTAAAATCCTCAACAACACTTGCTATCTAGAAGCTGCGTTTTTCGTGAGTCTGCATTCTGACAATCCTCTAACATTTTTACCGTCCTTTTGTCGTTTGTAGTTTAGACACAATTCCCCACTTAGCGTTAAATTTATTTTGTACACCTTGGTTCTGTAAGCATTTTTTGACCTTCATCTACACACATCAAGGTTGGGGTTGTAGTTCGTGGTGTTGGTGGTGGTGAGAATGGCATTAGCGGAGGGTATGCATGGGGTATCGGTGCTGTCGACATTGCGGTGAATTCCGCTTTATCATGGATGCTCATGTGACCGAATAAGCCTATGTGGTGACTAAAATGAGCGAGGACAGTGAGGGTAGTGGATGTGGCGATCTCTACTGCTATGGATTGTTGCTCCAGGCACTGGTGCTATCCAGGCCGATGCGTGAGGTGAGATCGTGCGATCGCAATGAGGACGAGTTAGGACCAAGCCCCGTCGCTGATGGTGGTGGTGGTGGTGGTGATAGTCGAGATATCAGGTGAATAGCATTTGGATGTGATCCATAAGATGGTGGGAGTGGGGAATTGATGCCAGTGGTTACCGTCAGGAGCCTCAAAGGAGGGTTGGAAGAAGTTGATGCAGAATTTTATGTTTTTGGGTTGGTTTTTAATTGCGTCTGAAGGTGTCCGACCAGCCGATTCGCGTGTGAGACAGTGCGTTGGTGCTTACGGGCATGTTGGAAGTGCTTGGGCATTCGCGGTAGTGGTCCGAGGAGCTTGTGAAATGTGTTTCTACCTTTTGGCCTTGGTGGCGGCGATCCGGTTGGGTTCATGGATTACTGCTCCTGTCGTCACTGATCTACTTCAGGCTGATCGGTTCTGAGCGAGATCCTTCCAGTTTACAGGTTGATCTACAGTTGCTTCGGGGGAGGTCTTCAGAGTGTCCTTGTAGCGTCGTACTTGAACCCCTTTGTTGACGGAGTCGAAGGTGATATCGCCATAAAGGAGTGATCGGGTGTTCGCTCGTCATCCATTCTCACGTGGTGGCCTCCAGCGCAGTCACAATTATTTCAGCTGGGCGTAGATGCTGAGGGAGGCCTTTTTCGTTCCAATTCGTTTGCGTCCGGGATCCTGCCTTCTCATCACCAGCTTTGGTATCCTGCAGAAGCATCTCGAGTAGGTGAATTCGAGCTTTTAAGCCTACCTGCTGTACACCGTCCAAGTCCTCCGCTCTCGCCACAGCAGCGTCCGGCAAGATGGCGGCTTTGCTACCTCTTAAGTTCCGGTGCTGAGTTGCGGAGACCCTGTCTATTCTAATTAATGTTCTGCATTACGTCGAAGGCATGGCTGGCTTTTAAGGAGATTCGGTGGGCGACATAATCGTCGCTTTTGGTGCTGCGGAAGATGTTGCTGCCTCTAAGATAGGTGAAGAGTATCACGGATTTTCCCTGGTGGGTGCCGATTGACATTGATTAAGAACTGCATTGTAGGTAGTGGGCGATGGCTGATGCATGACCATCGTTTGCTCCGTTGTTTAAAGTCGAAGTTTGTCTAGAAGCGGTAGCAAAAGTCATATGCTTATTATCGTTGGAATGAGGAACTTAGATGAAAGAAGTTTGTAGATGGTGGTGTGGATTACACGCGATGGGATTTTATCGCCGTTGATTTAAGTTGCCATCCATCCGTTTTGCGATGCGGATCGAGGCGTTTTACGGTAGGAATCTAAATGGCGCTGGCGAAACATACAAACGAAGAGGGGTAGAAATATAGCGAGGACGTAGCTGCTTTAACTCCGTTACTTCGACTGCTTCTGAGACGGCACATTTGTCGCTACTCTGAAAGCCATCATACATCATGGAACTGACATTACTATGCGGAGTGAATCGATCTGAATCATCTCTGCATGATCTTCCGCGGTCTGGCGATTACCATGTTGATGGGTTTCGTCTAATCCATTAAGGATTCGAAGGTGTGAGTTCGTATCTTAGGTCCGCTGCGGCTGCATAGCGCGCGGTGAAGATATATCGATGGTGCTGCAGTGACTGCGATAGCATTCTGGAACAATCCTTGCTCCAGGTGTCATTCCAGACGATTTGAGAATGCCGGGTGAATGGTCTGCTTGATATTTACGATCAGCGAGTTACTCGGTGGTTGGCCGTACAAGGATTTCGCTGGCACTAAGAATGGACGATTATGGCGTCAGCGGAAACCCTGAGGGACTGTCAGCATATCTTTATACCGAGAGAGCATTGTGAGCTGATGTATTGGTTCCGGAATTTCGCTATACACCAACCCCAATGATCGCGTTCGCGATCAGGTGCTCCTACTGGAGTTGCTGCGACACTGATGGTTTTCTTTGGAGAGTGGGCAGGACGTGCAAGTCAGCGGATGGTCCATAGACGGAAGTCCGTTTGTTGATCAAAGCGGCGTCGGAAATGGTGGAGGCCGGTTTTGGTACGTTTCACAGTGCTTATTTTAGCGCTTTAAGATTTACTACTCAAGTGGTGCGTTGATTCCATGGCGCTGAGAAGAGGAGCGGTTATTTGACGGAGACCTGTGGGCAAGCATGGTATGGTTCAAAGAAGGTCTTGAATTCATTGCAGTCACGTACTTTGAAACCATCCAGGTATCTGCATTTCCCGCAGCCTTTGATGCACAAACGGCGACTTCGATGAAGTCTGCCCCGATTTTGCACATTAGTAAAGTTGATGCAACACTTAGGCGTTGATGCAACCGTTCTTCTTGGCGAGCAGGTATAGAGGGCAGCGTCATTGTCATCGAACCAGTCCTCGTATTACGACGGCGTTGATCTAGGACATCAGGGTGTTGGACTGAACCGTGTCCCTCGAGGACACCAACGGTTCTCCACGGAGAGCATCGCGATGTTTCGCGGAAGCGGAAGGGTTAGCTAGCCGGTTGTCCTAGTTCGTTGCTGAAATGGAGATGGTGACAGGCACATTCAAAAACGGTATTCAACTTACCTAATCTTCACCGGTTTGCAGACGAAGCTCATCTTAGGGATGACGATGCGTGATCGGTCTATCCGCATCGGCAGCGGGATCGTCTTTGTCATCACGTCCTGCTATTGGTCTTTACAGGACGAGGACATTATCCAGCAAGGAGGATTGTCAACCGGGGAGTATATCTGCGTACTGCGCTGCGCATCAGAGGCAGAAAGGTGGTCAGGATCAGGTGGTTCTCTGCACCGAGTTCGTAGAAGGAGAATGCATTTTTTGAAGCTGTCGAGACTACGGGGCTCCAGACTCTTTACTCCTTGCCGAATGGTCTGTGTGACGCGGCCGTTAAGTCCCCAAGAGTTAAATAAGTTGTACCTTTCGGCACAGTCGCCAGGAGGGGGCGACCAACCAGATCTTCTAAATTTGTGCTACGCCGCGTAAGACCTCGTCATTGGGCATGGCGCTGATATGGTGGCAATCGTCCCCGAGGGAGGCAGGCGGAGGCTCAACAAAGGCGATCATAGATATGCGGCAGACAGAGTGGACGTCCCACGATCTCGTTCCGGAAAGTAAGTGCAACATCAGCGTCGCATCGCTCTACCTTTGAGCAGCCGCTCCAGAAAAGGTAGCCGGCTTTTAACTCCCCAGCTGACCCTGCTCAGAGGATCCGATCTCGCTGGTAGCAAAGAACCCACCTTGTGCGTCGGTTCGAGCGATAGCATCGTCCTCCAATTTCCGGTCGGTTGCTCCTAGGATTTTATAAGAGGGTCGACATTCCAGGCTGCTGAAAGCAAGAAACCCTGAGCAGATAGCGACTACCCGGATGGGTACGAGGAGGGGGGTTGGATGGGAGTTTTGGGATTTTAAAGGTTTTCGACCGCATGAGATTACGATACCGAACCACGGTCTACTTCAACTGTCGTGAGATCAACGTGAACAGGGACTGCCAGCCCTCCCCACGAGGAGGTAAGCAGTGCTTTCCTTATATATCGCGCTGCTTAGTCACTTCCATGCGGCTACCGAATTTCACTAATGATTACGATTTGGGTTAGTGAGAACCGGTCTCCTGGGCCGCCTACGCGAAATTACCGTCACCCACCGCAGGACTTTTCAACCATGAAGGACAGAGTGGTGGTTGAGTGGGAAGAGGGGAGGACAGATTTGAGAGAGAGGCCGAGAGGGAGAACAGGGGAAGGGAGCGAACACTGGCTGTGAAGACACACAACACCGAGTCCCCACCTGTTTTAACCCGCTGGTCGTGGCGGTTGCCCAGGGTGCGGCAGTGGCCAGCTTCGAGGAACCACAAAGGGAGGTCGAGGGTACCAGTTAGAGGCGGCCATGAGGACATTCATCACTTGCGCTTCGGGATCAATGGAGCGTCTACCTGTGTGATACCACCACCCTTGACTAGTACTCCTACCCACCACAGACACACGCACACTAACATAGTGCAGATGTCGCCTTTTCAACTTCTCAAACCAGGAACTTTGTGGAGACCGCGATGAGTTGGTCCTTCGGCTGGAATGTAAAAACCCGTGTATGATTTAAAAACTAGAATGTGCTGTCGAATGGTCTATTCTAAAACCTTTGGATATACTCCAAGATGTCTATAGCAGTTTCAATATTACCGCCGTTCTCCATCTGTGCCTGGACCTTGAACCATTTATTCATATACAGTTTGTGACGGACAACCCCAAGTTAACTTGATGAATTTCTGGAAAATATAATTTGAAACTCGGCGATGAAGGGGAGTGATCGGAACCAACTGATGAGTCAGCGACCCCTCACTGCAGCCGTGTCATGCCAACTAGTAGCGATCGTGCCTGGGCACAGAGCTTATATTGTGGCTGCTGTCTGTAGGCCGTCTATTCTATTAACAGTGCAGAGTGCCCATGAACGAGTTTTTATCATATGGTTATTGAAAATTACCATTACTAGCATATTACGGACTTCCACTTTTGCAGTTCGGTGGTACCTTTTTCAGATCATTTGGACATAAGATCTTCGCTATGGCATTTTCTGCCGCTACGGGGTAAAGCAATTTTACCCTTACGCCTGGTTTGGAACGAGGCCAGGTAATAAACTTCTGCATGCACTTTGATCTCTTTGATAGCGGCTTCTTTGCTAATTGGTTCGAAGTCATCGCGTGGGAACTCGTAGAAAGATCTGAATATCTCATGATTGGCGTGACCCTGCCGTTGATAATGTTTTATTTTAATTATTTCTCACACCTCGGCAGCATTTGCTTTTATCATAAACCGACTGCAGTTAAGACTTGTTTGGAGCTTTCGAAAAACGGCCTGTTCTGTTGTTTATTTGGAAATCTATATATATATTACTGCAGCTAAAGATGGGTACCAGCATGTGTGGCCAGTACCGACAAAGAAAAGGGAGATTGTTATTTTGAAACACTCATTAGCTGTAATCCCAGCCGATGATGCAACCCTAGCGATACCTCGAGGCTCGAACCACGATTCGTTGATCAGAAGTTCGACGCGCCACCAATCAGTCTCGTTGTCCTGCCGTTTGGTTCTAGGGTGCCGCCATTCGTTGATGCAGGCACTCAAAGATCGCTAACGGGAACTTTCATGATTCCGTTCTGCGCTTCGGAGATATTTCTCGAGCCCCGCCAGCATCCGGTAAAGGGGCGCAGAATTGCCAATCTTGTCTCCACGACTGGTCGGCATTTTTAATCTGCTTTTTACTACTAGAACTGTACGGCTGGTGGTGGGGAGGCTCAGAAGAGGATTTGAAACTGAAACACGCGATGGATGAGTTCCGTAAACGGTTAGTTAGCGTTGAAAGCAACGAACAAAGACTCATGTCAGCGCATTAATTGCCAGGTGAAACGCATTATAAAATTTATAAAAACCGTTTGCTACGAATAAAAGTACAATATAGATGTTTAGCGAAAAGTATTTTATAAGTTTGGTTTTGAACCCTTCGGGAAGGAAAACACCGTTAAAAGGGCCAAAGGTACTGAAGCGCTGAAATACCTTCGGATTATCACGTAATAACAGCATTACGTCCCTATTTGCTGGGCTTATTTTTCGAGAATTCTAACATATTTGGAAACTTCCATGACCTTATGAGATGGGACTGAAAATGTTTGTGTAAAGTTGATGTTCAGCTGAAACTCGGTAATTAGATTAAAACCAACGCGTTCCCAGAATTTAGTACGCAACCAGCAGATGAATAAGACTTGCTTTAAAATGTAATAGAGTGGGAAGGATGGCCATTGGCGTGCAGACAAACATTGCTGGCAAAAGTCATGGAATTTTGGAATATCGAACTTTCCACCTCATTAATACCATAATCGGTTTATATCTCTTGCTTTCCAGTTTGTACCTGAGGCTCAGACCCGCACCCAGCACAGCCCGATCAAAGTCAACACTCTGGCAATATCCACGGAGGCTTACATAAATGGCCATCATAGACGATTGAAGTTTTGGTCTACCGAGATGATGGAACCCAGGGCAGAACTGAACGAAATTTGAGTTCTTTTGGCTGACGATGTTGGCGATTCTCGCAGCAAAATATCGAAATGTTGCCGACTAAACACCTGAAACGGCGATCCCTGGTTTCAGTGGTTATTTACTTTGGACTTACGCTTCAAACGGTCGTGCGTTTTAGAATCTCGGATCGAGATTTTTCATCTGGGACACAGGAGCGCTGGCTGCTGATGACAGCTAATGAACGCCAGAAACAGGCGGCGTTCAAGTCTCCGTTTCTTTACGGAGAATGTTCATCTGCCTGCCGAATAATGAAGATTGATAATCGGCGGATGGAAGTGACACCTAAAGGCAGGCGGACCGGTACCGGAGTTTCAATTTAAGCGGTCCGGTGATCGTCAATTCGCCGTGATATTAATGAATCAACAATTTGATACTGTCATGAAATACCAAAAGGTAAACGAAGCGTACGGCGCTGATCTCACCTTTACAACTGATGGGAACGATTATAGTCTGCTTTACTTGTGCCCGATTTCAATTTCATACTGGGAAGAAAAATTGCAAAGTAGTTAGCTGAAACCATTTCTCGGTTTGTCCACACTAGACGGAGGTGCCCTACTGGAACTAGCTATGTTCTGGTACATACCGCAAAAGAAAAGTTACGCCATCATCTCATTGCCAGAAGCTACGCTCAAAACGCGGGTAAAGCTAAATGCGCAACTATCATTTGATCATACCATTTTGTAAAGATTAATACGCAGAAGTGGACCCTGGAAGCAGCTGCGTAATATTGTTTACTGTTAATAAGAACACTGTGCCACGTTTGTGAGTAGCCGAACTGTACACTATTTGACAGCAAAATTCTCGACTTTGCTCTATCAGCGTGGCGGGTAACTGAAGGCTGTCTATTTTGGCGATTGAAGTACCTCGATTGAAAGAGAGCGCTGGGGATTAGAGGGTCATTTTGTCTTTCAATCAAGTGACTTGTTTCATCAGTGTAAGATTATTGATAGCACGGAATCGTTGGATGCTTTGGCGGGGCGGCGGGTTGCGAGTTGCTGGCGAATTGTCTGGACTGTCGCGCAGGGGTTTGTACGTAATGTAATGGCGCTTGGGGTTCGACGGAAACGATGCGCATGATAAACTGTTGACTCTGGAGACGGAATTACAGATGCCGAATCTTCGACAGACGAAGAAGAAGCAGAAAGTTCTTTATTGCGTTCTGAACCGGTGGTTGAAAACTCTTTCGACGGAACAAAGAGATGCGGTTTTGATTGGCAGCGATTTTTTCTTCTCTCGTGCTTGCTCAAATAAACTTAAAGGCTTTAGAAATCGAAATGAGCGAATTCGTGATGTCTTCTACCAGCTATTCTCCGTCAAAACAGTTGTTAAAACTGAGATTTTTCATCAAAATCGATTATATGGCCTCCCTCCAGCAGGATTTTGGTGATAGACAGGCCACAACCCGTAAAACAGTGGTCTTATATGGATAAAATTACGATTTAATGGCATACCATAATATAAATCACTTTCTCAACATAACATAATATCTGTGGAAGTTAGCACAAGCCTGCTTTTATTAATAAGGGGCAGCCCCTGTTTTCCCTGTCTATTATGGTAGCATACATACGTTAACACCACCTGTAATAAGGTAGTACTTCATTTATCCTTTAGCATTGTTATGTAAGTATTTAAAGATCAGAACCGTAAGTTCACTAATGGGAATGATTGTATATTAGTTGATGAATAACTAAGTAATGAACAATAGTGAACGTTCTTGTAAAGTTTGCTGGATCACGGCTCCTTAGGCGTTCTAACATGAAGGGTTTTGCTGTCGAGCTCTCTGTATGGCTCCAGAAGAAATTCCGAAAGAGCATATTTTCATACACCCTACCCTCGACCAAGCGTGCTGATTTACGGAAAATCGCCAAGAGCCTTTAAAGGGATAATGAGGGGCAGTCTTTCTGGTCTATCCAAACTCCTGCGAAGGCCGTACTACATCGGTACATCTGCTGTCTGTCGAACCAGCACTACCGAAGCTACGCAGATTGATATAGGCTTCTGCCAGCGAAATCACTTCTCTCTGTTTGCGACCGATTCGTTCGTCGCCTGGGGATTCTCGAAGCAAATAAATTTGTTTTAGCGGGTATACGTCATTGCTTCCTTATTCACAGCCAGCTAGCGGAATGACCGATTGAGTTACCAAACGTATTTTTAATGCAAAATTCATGGTTTGGATCGGCGACTTCCCCATCAGAAGCGAAGAAATTTACTGCAGCATGTTCGCCATTTTTACGCGCAAGTTTGACTAACCTTGATGCTGCTTGCTGAAGTCAAAAGCTAGGTTTACAGTTAAAATTCCACACACACCAGTTACGCCATGTCTGACAATACGTAACGGCA
>WEDG01012478.1:0-11462 GCA_017591395.1 Schistocephalus solidus | reverse complement strand
ATGATCAGCACTCATATTTTCAAATACAATTCGGGAAGACTGTAGGACGGCATTTGAAAGTTTCTTACCGTTGTTCTCTTCTTTGCTCCTAATCCAGATCCACCTGAGAAAACGCTCAATTCAGCTACGCCTTGTTAGTCAACAGACCTATAGCTGCCGAAAAGATTCGAAATCGGCACACACACGGGCGATTAACGCACCTGCAGTCGTTATTAGTTGGTGTGTGTACTAAACAGGGTCTTGCAGCACTATGCCAATCACTCAAACGCAAAGTTTATCAGAAGAAATGACAGAAATGTATAAAATGGGTTCTACTTACGAATAAGGATATAAATGTAGGAAAAGCGTACAATAGAAAATAAAGTACGGGTGCGTTACATTTAGATATGTCCTATATGGAGTGGATACCTGGTGGGGAGTGAAACTCGTGGGCAACTGCGGGGTCGGGACGATTTGATGCTGACATTGAGGCGGGGACAACGATACGATATGGGGTGATGATAATCGCGTCAGGGTGAGCTTGTAGCGAAGGGCCACAGGCATTATACATTGACATTCCAGTCACTCCAACCCCTCCTGGGTTCGCGTCGAAAGGTCTATCTTCAATCCACACAAACAACAAACTGTTCAGTCTCTTGGTGCATTACAGACCCCACACCAGAATCGACTGCACTTGCATCTGATTGGAGGTGCCTATCTCTTGAAATCAAATGCCCACGTCTCTACCTCTGTTAAATGAATAATCTCTAAATTCAATAACAGACTAGTCTTCTACCATAACAATTCTTGCCCGAGATACATTCATCCCCATTCTGTATATCTGTTTTTCAAATTTTTGCTGCTTCTTAACCTTCGAAGACAGGTACTAAAACAAATTCCTCATTTCAAACACTGGTATTTAAAAATACAACTAAAAACAAACCTACAGTAGTTGCTGTAAAGAGGAGTGTGTTTAAGGTTTTCCTCCTGTTTTTCTAAGAATTTGACGGCGCCCAAGAATTGTCCAATCAAAAAACCATTTTATTTATTTATTTATTTATACTGTGGTATTCTCTTCTTCATCAAAGGCGGTTCCTCGGTTTACATGGACATAAAGAAAGTGGATAAGAGGTTGGTGTTATCAGAGTTATCGGTTAACCTGTTTCCCTGCTAGTCTTTTAGACAAGGAAGAGATTCCAGAATTCGTTTTGCCTAATTCACGTTACCAAAGAACTTTTTCGAATTTCTTGGTATGTCTTGGACTATTTCTGACTCAAAGGCTGATCTTTCTTTTCTCAAACGATTCCGACACCGATGTCATGGTTTATCAAAAAGCGGAACAGTTTTCGGTTATTGATGTTCGCGTATGCTCTCCACAGCCTTCTTTTTCTTCTTGAGCTGCCATTTTTATTTCTGATGTGACCCACTCGGGTCGGACGATCGCACGATCTCCTTTTAAGTGGACACAAGTTCTCTTACAAGTGCTGAATCAAGTTACTAATGAAGAACAAGGCAGTGTTTGGATCAGGTACATGTGGAGGGCTCCAGTCTATCCCATTCAGTAGTTCATTTATTTTGGGATGATCTCCTATCCATACATTTCCCCCTCCTCAACTAATCGACATTCGGGTACAGAAAAAAATAACTGTATGCCCAAGCAAGAACACAATGATCACTTCGTCCATGCGGCGCGTATGAACTTAATGCAAGAATGCAACTGTCGTCTCTACTAATGATCAGATCCAGACAGCTTGACTGCTGCCCATTGCGGAACCGCGTGTCTATTGAGACGTGTTGGGTAAGAAACTTATCAGTTACCATATGGAGTAATTTCTGTCCGAATGAATTTTCCAGTCGTGAGCAGTACATCGATACCCAATCGATGTCGGGAGAGTTGTAATATCCATGTATTAAAACGCGTTTGCTAAGGCGAATTTTCTTAACCTCCGTGATGAGTGCTTCGTTCATGTCTATTCGCTGTCCTGGGGACGATACGCCACGGCAGTATGGAGGCCATTTTGGTTTGGGACTTTAAATTTACAACAAAGAATTTCACGAAACGTGTTTCTGCTTAGTGAGGGGCCACTTGGGATCGAGAGTCCTCGTTTGAAAACGCTGTCCTTCACAGTCTGTGTAAATACTTAAGGGTCAATAAGACGCGCACAACGGCTTACCATCCGCAAGGTAACGGTCAAGTGGAGCGGACGAATAAGACGCTAGTTGGGTTTACCAAAAGGCTTTTTGTAGATCGGCAGGCTCCCTTACGTGGGATGATGCATTGCCAGCATGCATGCTTGCATACCGCTCCACGATTCACTCGTCGACACAGCAGACGCCTTTCGCACTCACCTGTGGTCGTGAAATGCGAATACTAGAGGATCTACAGGTACCTCTTGAGAATAATCAAATACCAGTTGGTTCTTACGTCGCTGCACTCCACAAGAAAATGTGTATAGCCACTGAGGAAGCACGGATACACTTACAAGGAGCTTAGAGGCACCAAAAGGAACGCTATGACAGGCTGGCACATGGGTGTCCATATGAGGTCGGTGATGTCGTGTGGCTCAGGGAACATGCGACTCCCCTGGGATTACCGAGTAAGTTAGTAATGGACTGGTCAGGGCCATACACCGTCACCAGAATGCTCTCTGATACGACCTGCGTCATTCAAGATCGAAATCAACCTTTCACCTCTGAATTCACGGTTCATTTTAATCGACTTAAACTGGGGGAAAGGCCAATGGAGGATAAACACAGAGCAGAACACCCAGGCGATGCATTGCGTTACGTAGATCATGAGGGGGTCGAGAGGTGGGTTGAAAGCCCACCCGAAGGTGGAGAAGAGACCGTTATGCCTTATAACCTTCAAAATTCAAGGGACATCATACGTTTGCTAGATGACATTGAGCTCGCTGAGGACAGCGACAACTTTACGCAGGAGGGGGCAATGTAAAGATGGAATCAAAGTTTCTCAATTTTCTCTAGTAGCCCAGATTACTAGCGCCAGCCCGGAAGTCCATAAAATCTTAACTCTTAACCCTATTGGTTCTTTTTCAATCTACAACGTATGATTTAAGCATACCCATTGGTCTATTCTATGTTAACCTATCAAATCGTCTGGAGAACACGACATAAATACCGAGGAGAATTGAGGCTCATCACTTTGGACCGGAGACCGCCCTCTGACGCTTCTCCGGCCATCGCCTTTCCTTATCCTACGCACCTCCCGAAGATCTCCCCAGGACAGCCAATCCCCACCAAAGGATCCTCGCAGGACAAAGCCCCCAATAGAATATAAACTTCTAGCTTCGAATAATCCCTAAACTCTTCACCTTGCCTACTGTCTTGTTCTTTCTTGGGCGTCGTTAATTTGAATCTGTCGCATCTAATACGGGCCCACTACAATTTTTTTCTTTTTAAAGTCTTATTATCCCCCATTCGATTCAAATATTCCTCAGAATCCTTTTTTAAGGCCTTTTCCTTTTTTCGCTAACGCAGAAAATAGCCTTCCACTCAATGGATTCTACCAAAATATGTTTCTCTACAATAATCCAAATTTAGTTAGCAGTAACAGCTTAGGAAATTGTAGACCACAGCAATTTTACTTTCCGCCCGCACTTTCCTCTCTACAGTTTACTTCCCCACCACCAAGTCTTCCTTTTTTATAAGTAACGATAACCCTAGTTTGGATACTCGAATTACGCTAGATGTCATATTATTTAATGCTAGATCTGTTTTAAAATAAGATGGCCCAACTGAGAGCCATTGCTTTCGAGTTAATGCCCGATGTTTTATGTGTTACTGAATCTTGACCCATCCCCTTAATTTCGGACTCTTTGCTTGTCATAGACCAGTATGATCTCTACCGTCAAGACCGCATTAGCAAGCGCGGTGGTGGTTGTCTTCTCATATTAAAGCTTCATTTAAGCACTTCCCATTTGATTCAGATGTTACGTCATTCTCTGGTAATGACTGCTTCGTATCCATTGTCCTGTCGCCCCGGCAAAAGCCGATTCTCGGATGTATTAACAACCTGCCTAATTCATCATCCGATGATGATGCAAAACTTTGTGAAATTTTAAAATTGATTTTGGAGTCCAATTTTAACATTAAAATAATCGCCGGGGATTTTAATTTTCCTGAAATTGACTGGATTTCAAACTTTTGTCCACCCAGATTTTAGCCTTTTCTCGATACCATTAATTTTTCTAATTGGTCCAAGCTTCTCCGTTCTTCAACGAGAGACAATCATATTTTAGACCTGATTTTCACAAACGACATTGCTCCCATCTTCGTTGATTTTAAGCAGTACCTCTTCCAAAGTGACCATACACTAATTCACTGTTGCCTTCCGATTGTTTCATCGAAAAAGGCTAGCGACGTTCGTACCTATCATGCCTTTGACGGCGCCAAGCAGTGCCAAATCAATAAACCTATTATTTGACCTCCCAGATATGAGCTTATTTAATAACTTTTTGGACTCATTGGACTGGCAGCTTCTCTCTTCCATGAACGACGCAGCAAGTCTTTGTGACTTCATGTCATTCGTTTCAAATAACATCCTGGAATTTTCGCCAAACAAAATTGTCAAGTCCTAAGCTTCGGAATCCACCGTTCCTAACTTTCTTTTGCCACGACTACTGAAATTGTGGAAGCAGTTTAAAGATCAATATGCTAGTTCGTTATCTGTACATTTCGGTATTGCAGAGATTTTTGAATAAGCCTCTAAGATTCGTCTTACACGTGACAGACAGAGGGAATCTTGCGCACTCAGTGAGCATAACTCTTCAAAAATCGGTTGCTCAACTAATCCACCGTCGATGCTCCTCTAAACGAGGTTATGAAATTCCTCCATTACTAAACGAAGACAAGAACTTCGTTCTTGAAGACTCTGACAAGGCAGAACTGTTAAGTGCGTTCTTTGCAAATCATTTTACGATGGAATCTGAACCTGTTCCGACGTTTCAGGCATCGTCATTGAATGTTATCAGCACTATTGATTTCTCATTAGAATTAATACGTAAGCAAACAATTCGTCTAAAAAACTCGCACTCTTCGGGGAATGACGTTATTCCAAACTCAGTTATTAAGAGAGTGCCGAGCTTCCCCGATTGCTTAGCCATATATTCTCAGTTTATCTTCTAAACGGATTCTTTCCTGACTCATGGAAGACATCTATTTTAATTTCTATCTTCAAAGTTGGGATCTCGTTCGGACTTAAATAATTATCGAGGCATTCACAAAAACCCCGGCTCTAGCAAAAACTACTTTGAAAAATATCTTTAATCAAATTCTCGACTTTTGCCTAGAAAATAAGCTCTTAAGCGACTTGCAATATGGTTTTCTACCTGAGAGATCATGCAAAGGGTGTCACTGAGCTTTTCCTTACCTTGTCACTTCCCTTCGTAATGAGCAGCAGTCAGTGGTTGTGATCTACTTTGACCAGACCAAAGCCTTCGACAATGTACCGCACAGACGTCTTCTGGTGAAACTGGAAGCCCTCGGCATCCGGCCTCTTCTCCTTGACCTCATTGATCCCACTTATCTAACCGCAGCCAGAAGGTCTTAGTAGGTAATAGCTATTCGAGGGCCCCAGCCGATCACGGGTAGCGTTTTTCAAGGCACGGTTCTAGGTCCCCTTCTTCTTCATTCTGTACATAAACGAACTTTCAATTTTTACTCTCACAAATTAACAAAATGTCGTTTACGCTGACGAACTCAAGTGCATTGATTCTTTTTCCTAAAGACACTGCCAATAGTTGCGTTGAAAAAGCAACACTGATCTTCTTATGCTCTCACGTTGGAGCTTTCGTACTTGGCAGATGAAATTTTCTCCATCCAAGAGCAGTTTCATGTGTTTTCAACCATGTTGTCTACGATGAGTCCGTCCTCTCTCAACTCCACTGGTGTTTATAAACTGAAGCTCTGACTGCTATATTATCTCTCACCTGAAAAGGACCTTTCCGAACCCTCATACTTTGTCAGCAACATCACAATACTACCCCATCGCATTTAGCTATTATTTTTTTACTGAAGCAGTTTTTTTCTCCTATTTTTTTTAAATTGTCGGCTCGCCAAACTCCGCCTCCAACTTAACCTGGGAGTTTTTTTACTGATTCTTTTCCAGTTCACCGTATATGCCAACAATTGTTGACTTTTGTTTTAAAAATGGCAAATCGTCTTGAATCGGATATGTGTACCATACTACTCATTTCTGCTGTTCATATGGATGCTCACATATTGAAGCAATTATCCTTTTTGTATTTATTTAAACCACGGTACTAAGTTTGTAATGATGGGGCCCTCTGGGCCTTTAATATACAATTTATTTATTATTTATTTATCAAGTAAATAGTTTACTCAGCAGAATGAAAAGCACTTTTCCGAACTGAAGTCAGTATCTAATGTTATTATGAATCAAAGAGCCATTCAGCCTTTGAAGCGAGTTTTCTAGTAGTTCTCCGTTTCTTCCTGATTTCGCCCCTTTCTTCGCGAGGGACTGTTTTTCTGAAAGCCGTAGCAGGTGTGGGTAACGCAGGGGATCCGAAGGAAGCTGAGTAAGCTATTTTTAATATTCCTATTTCGATTGTCGTGGGCCTGACGATCACAATCTCCCAACGCGCATCTTCAATCGCGAGGCGCATCTTCAAATAAGGGACGGACAGATAGTTCAAGTGAAAAGAGCATTTCCTTGGCCGCAGGCAATCACTCTGACAGCCTTACTGTCCCATCTCAGAAACCTAAAACGTGCCCGCTTAAAATATTCGTCCTGAATGCCAAAAGCTTTGCTTAATAATATGCCTTTTGCCCATAGACTTTGGTTTCCATCCACCACCCTGACATTGTAATAGTTACAGAGACATGGGCAACACTCTGTGTATCCGACTCCGAACTCTATTCTAGGCTACGGTTACATTCGGAATGGTCGACACAAGGGCCGTGGCGGAGGAAGCTGTTTTCATTTTAAGCAAACACTTACATTTCTGCCGTTGCACTATTCAAAATTTACTGTGGTAGAAAGGAGCTGCTGGCTCCGAGTTGCTCTAAAGGATAGCTAGTCCTTACTCGTTGGTTGTGTCTTTCGCCCCCCCCCCCTTATGCGGGTGATGATTACGATCTTTGTCTCTCGCAGGCATTTCAAGCCACAGCTGACTTAAATCTGAAGTACTGCTTGATTGAAGGTTACTTCAATTTTCCTGAAGTTCACTGGTTTCCAACTTCTGGTCCTGCAAAGTTCGAAGAACTACTTGAGGCCATATATATAGGCATGTGGGACCAGTTAGTTGATTTTACCACCCGAGGATCAAACATACTTGATCTTATTTTCTGTATAGGTTTTTAGCCATTGTAAGTGTCACCTTTAGACGCACTTTGAAGTTTTGACCATGCTTTAGTTCTTTCTACACTAGAACTCGAGGTCGATGAAACGTTTTCCAAAAGATATAGATTTTTTCGTGATTTCAGATTAGCAAATATGGGTGAATTGCGAACACATCTCAATTCCCATGATTGGACTTACTTCTTTGTACGTTTGGATATGAATGTGTGTGCTGATACATTGTATCCAGTGCTAGGTCCACTCATTTATCGTTTTGTTCCCCGTAAGTGAATAATTAATTTTAAGGATGAAGTCTACGTTCCTTTATCATTCTGCCCTAGACTGCGTAGAGTCTACCATCGTTTTCATCTACAAAACGACACTTCCGTCCGGTCCCTGATCCAAAAAATCTTTGAGGAGGCTGAGAGGCTGTCTGACGAAAAACGACTAGCTAATGAGATCAAATTTTCCGAAAACCGTTCGTTTAATGCTGCGAAACTCTTTTCACGCACAGTTAAAGCGCAGAGAAAAACGCAGCACCCCTTACTTCAAGATGCCTTAGGAAACCCTATAGCTGGCGCTAAGTTTACAGCTGATAGCTGCAATGCTTTATTGTCTAGAAAGTTTTGTGAACATTCTGTCGTTCCCTTTCCTAACCTCCATGTTTGGACCAGTAATGGCCTCCCAACATAACTTTTTACCCTCTGGGACGTGACCGTTGCCATTCGGCGTTTTCGTCAATCTTCCAGTCCTGGACCAGATGGCATCCCGGTCAGCGCTCTAAAGGCGGATGAAAGTGAAATTTTCCCTTTTTTATGGAAGAAATCGCACATTTTGTGTATACCCATACACGGCCGACCTACGTCATTTGAGGACTTTAGGCCAATAAATACACTGCCAACAGTCTCGAAGATCTTAGAGATCTTAATCAAAAACAAGGTGATACGTCACCTAACAGAGAAAAACCTTCTTATTGTGGCTCAACATGGGTTCCTCAAAGAAAGGTCTTGTGACACCTGCCAGCTCTCTTTCTTTGATCATGTGCTGCAATCTAGAGACAGCGATTTTGCAATTTATACCGTTTACTTCGATTTCACGAAGGCTTTTGATCATGTTGACCATTATCTCCTTTTGCGGATACTTGCCTCCTTTGGCATAGGTAACAAGCTTATGAACTTAATATCCTCATATTTGAATGTTCGCGCACAACGGGTTAAAATTTCCGATGTTTTCTCCAACCCCACGCATGAAAGGGATGAAGTTATTCAGGGTAGCGTGCTCAGCCCGCTTCTATTTTGCCTTTTTGCCAACGATCTAAGTATAGATGGTCACGACCTAAATTTGCCCAGAGTTATAAAGGTTCGAGGCATATCATATTATAGTAGTCTTAATCTGTCAAAGCTCTGCGCCCTGATTGTCTCGAAAGCATGCCAAAATACTTTGTTTATTCTCAAAAATTTCAAAACCTTTAATATAAGAATCAGCCATTATAAAATGTATGTCAGACGTAGTTTGGAATACTGCTCTTTTCTATTTAGCCTTCTGCGCGCTAGTGAACGCAAGGAGATAGAATCAGTCAAGGACTTCTGTACAAAAAGAGTTTTCTCTTCAGAACACAGAAACCTGTAATACCAACAACACTGTGATCTTACAAGCCTCGACCCATTGTGTCTTTGCAGATTACAGAAGGGACTATTTTTTACTGTTTAAACATTTAAATAGTTGTACCTTTAACCCCCTTACATCTCTGAGGCAGCTCAACTACTCCTCGGCGCACCAGTCATTGAGATGTATTTTTAATTCTTCTTTTTGCATGCACCGTTAGAAACCGTCAGTTTTTGCTTGAATGTATTCTCTTCCCGAACCTTTCGTGAAATGAGAACTGCAAAAGCTCAAAGTAGCCAAGTAATTTGGTTCGGATGGTTTACCGGGAAAGTTCTTGAAAGAACTGCCCGGTGAACTCTCCAAACAACAAGCGCATATATTCAATTCGTCGTTTTAATCAGAGAAACTGCCATCCGAATTGAAGGCAGCAAATATATGCCCCATATACAAGAGTGGGGCTCAATCTAATGTCAACAATTATCGGCCTGTATGCCTAACATCCATCTGCAGTAAAAAAAAGGAATCAATAATTAAGAATGTGACCATTAAATTCCTGGAAGAAAACTTCTTACTCTCAGAGCTCCAGCATGGCTCCAGACAGAATCAATTTTTGTCTTCTCAGTTTTTCTGTAGACAGAGCAGTGGTCTTGCGCATTGGACGAAGATGGTGACAGTTTAGCCGTCGATTTCGACGATGTTCACCGTATGCTCCACACCGGGTGGTGCAGGGACGGTGACTTACGCGTGAATTAGTTTTAAGTGATAGTAACTTTGCGCTGCAGCTACCACACTCTCTCCTCCCCCACCTGAGCCCAGTGTCAATACAGAGTCAAGAAGACTGGAGATGGGAGAGGGCCCAGGTGGCTGGCGCGGCCGGAGCTACCCCTGGGCGAACCACAACACATGGCTCGGATCCAACGGAGTGCGAGTGCCATAAAGGCCACCATAAAGCAGGAGCCATTGCAGCCTGAATCTCAGTCCACCAGTTAGCCACTACACACAAAACACACATTGGGCTGACCACGCGGTTCGAGCTATCCCATTAGTCGTCAACCATCCAAACAACGGCTTTTAGTGCACTGTGATAGTCTCACTAAATAAGGGGATATGGAGGAGCCATCACCGCCTGACTCCGAGTTTACTGGTCAGCCACTCGACACACACAACACATAGGCTGGGCCGATGGCGTGGTCTGGTGTTAGCGTCAGATTGGCAGAATTCCAAGCCACGGTTTCTAGGACACCGTGATGTTATCAGGTACATTATGATGATTGTGAGAGTGTTGTGTATGTATTAGTGTAGATGGTGTGCGCTGATGATGATTAGTCTCCGGTGGTTTACCGCAGGTTGTCGTGGAGGCGCATGTATCCTAATAGGCCCATGCGGTGTGTAAATGTGCGGGAGTAGTGAAGGCAATGGAGGCGGGCGTGTCGACTGTATGTCGGAGCCCCACGCACTGGTTCACCAGCGTCCGTGCGATGGATTCGCAGGTGACCGACCAGGCTACTGTGTGATTTGAAGTTGCGGGTGCAGTGTGGGCAGGATAAATCTGTAGAGGCTGGGAGGATACCATTTATGGTAGTTGGGGTGGCAGTGGTGGTACGAATGGCAGGAGCGGAAGGTGTGCATGATGTATTAGTGTTGTCGGCATTGCGGTGAATTCGCAGTTATGGATGCGCATGTGACCGAATAGGCCCATGCGATGAGTGAATGCATGAGGGACAGTGAGGGCAGTGGAGGTGACGATCTCTGCTGTGTGTTGGTGCTCCAGGCACTGGTTCTTCAGTCTTGCTCTTCTCGAGCACCATGAATTCCACTCTCGTGATATTTATCCATACGAATATACTATTTATGAGTTTCATTTGTGGAAAATCGCTAGATTCCGAATCTTCGCGCGGGCACACTGCCGTTTCCAATAATCCCATCGACTAACTCCTGTTCCCCGAACCCCCAACGCAGCCCTGTTTTTCGCTCCGTTGCCACTGCCAGCTTTGTAGCTCTCACTTTTAAGCAGGTTAATTTCAGGCAGGGATTTATGCCCGGTTACCTACACCTCTGATTGATGTAGCTCAATTTTTAAGTGTTTGTTCGCAAGTATGGTTTTGGTCCCCAAATAATCCCTCACTTATACAAGTGTAGGTGCCTAAGATGGCAAAGGACAATGGGATTTTTCAACTGAAATACGCATTGAAGAGCTGGATAAAACCCTGAACTGCCAAAAGGTTTATGCGGAAACTTCAAAAACCATCTTTTTCTGTTAGAGTGCTTCTTCAGGCAGAAGAAGGAGTACTAACAAAACGGTGGATATTGGAAGGGCTTCTTTACCATCATGCAAACCAAACCCCTAGACTAGCATTACCTGTGACTCTAACTCACACTCATTCTGCGTTTTTAAGTCCAACGCTCTAACACTAACCCACAGACCATATGTCCTGTCGGTTGTGATAGTTAAACGCCCTCGCACCATATGCATGTTCCTGTTCACTATTTTTGCATTTTTCTACATTTCTGGTTTCCCACAAATGGACAGTTTTCATAACTGTATAGCTAATCTGCCTAT
>WEDG01012472.1:0-23302 GCA_017591395.1 Schistocephalus solidus | reverse complement strand
ATAATGTCGGATTCCCCAGTCCGCCAATTCGACATTTACCGACCACCATCCCGAGCCATCCCGTCACGGCAACCTTCCAAGTCACGGCTTCTAGTAGCGCAACTACATTACGCCCGACGGCCCATATGGAGAACGTTTGTCGACCCCACTCTCCCCAACCCCCACCAATTATCAGACACTCGTCCGAGCCGGTCATTTGCCTGATGTGGGAGTGGGCGCATTGGCTGACGGATCGGCGTAACCGTCTTCGCGCGCCACAGCTGACCTGGCCCCATAACGCACACACCAGGATTCACAAACTCAGGGGATATGGAGCAGCCATCGCCGTCTGACTCCCAGTCCACTGGTCAGCCACTCGACAACACAGCACATACACTGAGCCGACGGCGTGGTCTGGTCGAAGCGTCAGATTGGCAGACTTCCCAGCCACGGTTTCTAGGAAACCGTGATATACTCTGGTAAATGGTGATTGTGAGGGTGTTGTTGATTTATTGGTGTAGGTAGTGTGCGCTGATGTAGTTTAGCCTCCGGTGGTTTACCGGAGGTTGTCGTGGAGGCGCATGTGTCCTACTAGGCCCATGCGGTGTGTAAATGTGAGGGCAGTGAAGGCGGGCGCATCGACTGTATATCGGAGCCCCAGGCACTGGTTCACCAGCCTCCGTGCGATGGATTCGCAGGTGACCAACCAGGCCGATGCGTGAGTTGAAGGTGCGGGCGCAGTGTGGGCAGGAGAAATCGGTAGAGGCTGGGAGGATGTCATTTAATGGTAGTGGGTGCGTCAGGGGCGCTAAGAATGGCAGGAGCGGAGGATGTGCATGGTGTATCGGTGTTGTCGGCATAGTGGTGTATGCCACTGTCATGGATGCGCATGTGACCGAATAGGCCCATGCGATGAGTGAATGCGCGAGGAAAGTGAGGGCAGTGGAGGCGACGATCTCTGCTGTGTGATGGTGCTCCAGGCACTGGCTCACCGGTCTCTGTACGATGTATTCGCAAGTGACCGACCAGGCCGATGCGTGAGGTGAATGTGCGGTCGCATTGAGTACAGCTTAGGAGAGATTTCCCATCGCTGATGGTTGTGGTGGTGGTGGAGGTAGTGAAGGCGAAGGCGGTGGTGGTTGCGGTGGTGGGGGTAACAGGCGATGAGTAGATGGATGTGGTCTCTATGATGATGGGAGTAACGGAATTGATTCCAGGAGTGAGGGTGGGAGAGTCAGAAGGAGGGTTGGCCGAAATTGACATAGAAATTGGAATTGTCGGATTGTTGGTGCATTGCGTCCGAAGATGTCCAACCAGGCCGATTCGCGCGCGGAAGATACGTTGACAGCGCGGGCATGTTGGCAGGGCCTGGGCATTGGCGGTGTTGGTCCGGGGCGCTGGTGACTTTCGTGCCGCTCTTTTGGCCTTGGCGGCGGCGATCCGGTTGGCCTCATAGATTGCTGAACCAGTCTTCACTGATCTTCTCCATGCCGGTCTATCCTGGGCGAGGTCCTCCCAGTTCGCCGAGTTGATTTGCAGATGCTTCAGCGATTTCTTCAAAGTGTTCTTGTAGCGTCGTTTTTTGACCTCCCTGCCGACGAGAACCCGTAGCGACATCTTCGTAGAAAAGTCGTTTTGGTAGTCGCTCGTCGTCCATTCTTACCAGGTGGCACCTCCATCGCAGTTGCACTTGCCTCAGCATGGCATGGATGCTGAGGATTTTGGTCCGCTCCAGGACTTCCGTGTCCGGGATCCTGTCTTGCCATCTCAGCTTCAGTATTCTGTGGAGGCAGCTGAGATGAAAGTGATTCAGCTTCCTGGCTTGGTTCGAGTAGAAGGTCCCGGTTTCCGCTCCGTAAAGGAGTGTCGTCAAAACGACGGCCTTGTACATCTTCAGTTTGGCGTTCAGGTGAATACCGTGGCGATTCCACGCGGGAGGCCTGCAGCCGGCTGAAAGCCTGACTAGCTTTGGAGATCCGTTGGGCAACCTCGTCATCGATTCTCGTGTTGCACGACATCGTGCTTCCTAGATAAGCGAAGGTTTCCACGTTTTTGAGTTGAGCACCGTTGACATTGATTCGAGGAGCATTGTATTCCGTGCTGGGTGGCGGCTGGTGCATGACAACCGTTTTGGCTGTACTGATTGTTAATCCGAAATCGGCGCAGTCTTCGGCAAAGAGGTCCATGCTCCTTTGCATGTCCTCCTCCGTCACGGTGTTAAGGGCGCAGTCGTCCGCGAAGAGCAAGTCATGGACTGTAGTCGTAGACACGCGCATTGGAGCCTGCATACGCCGACTGTTGAGAAGGTGCCCGTCAGTTCTGTAGGCGATGCGGATACCAGGCTGCTCATCACGGTAGGCGTCCATCAGCATAGCCGAGAACATGAGACTGAAGAGGGTGGGGCCAGTGCGCAGCCCTGCTTCACTCCGTTGGTCACTGCGAATGCTTCGGATACCGTCCTGTTGTCAGGTGACGCGCGCCGTCATCCCGTCATCGAAGCTGACGCAGCATGTGCGTGAACCGCTCAGGACAGCCGAATTTCTGCATGACTTTCCACAGTCCGTCACGATTCACCGTGTCAAAGGCTTTCGTTAGATCCACGAAGGTAGTGTATAGATGAGTTCGCATCTCCTGACACTTCTCTTGTAGCTGGCGGGCGGCAAAGATCATATCGGTTGTTCCGTGGTGTCGGCGGAAGCCACATTGGCTTTCCGGGAGCAGGCCCTGCTCTAGGTGACCGTTAAGACGATTGAGAAGGATAGGGGGCAAAGGTCTTCCCGGCGATGTTGAGCAACGAGATGCCTCTGTGATTATCACAGAGTTGCCGGTTCCCCCTCCGTTTGTAGAGATGGGCGATGGTCGCG
Source organism: Schistocephalus solidus (assembly GCA_017591395.1). Lineage (NCBI taxonomy): Eukaryota > Metazoa > Platyhelminthes > Cestoda > Diphyllobothriidea > Diphyllobothriidae > Schistocephalus > Schistocephalus solidus. The sequence goes on along the minus strand of WEDG01012472.1, from coordinate 20,459 downwards.
TCTTTGAAATCCTGAGGAACTTGTCCTTGGCGCCACATCTCCTGGAAGAGTGTTGTGAGTTCTGCCATCAGCCGGGGCCCACCGTGCTTGTAGACTTCCGGTGGGATTGCGTCGGATCCCGGTGCTTTATCGCTGGAACTCTGCTGCACGGCCCGGATGGTTTCTGGTAGGGAAGGCGGCAGATCCAGGTCATTGTTCGTGTCCACTTGAGGGACCTGGTCAGTGGCAGCGTCGGAGATGGCTGATGAGCAATTAAGGACACTCCTGAAGTGCTCGGCCCAGCGCTTCAGAATTTGCGATTTCTCTGTCAGCAGTGTTGTGCCGTCAGAGCTGAGCAGCGGTGCGGACCCCTTGATACACGGGCCGAAGATGGCCTTGATGGCTTTGAAAAAGTTTTTCATTTCATTGCAATCCACATACCCCTGGATTTCCTCAGCCTTTCGGATCATCCAGGCATCCTGCATCTCCCGCAGCCGTTGTTGTACAAGGCGCCGGCATCTGAAGAAGGCTGCTTTGGTGGCGTCAGTCCGAAGGTCCATGTAGGCTTTGTGTAGTCTATTCTTCTCAGCGAGTAAGTTGCTGATGTCGGCGTCATTGTCGTCAAACCAGTCCTGGTGTCGACGGTGTACGCGTCCGAGTACATCGAGGGCGGTGGACTGGATGACATTTCGCAGTTGACACCATCGTGTCTCCACGGTAGCGTTATCATCTGGAGCATGCAGGTCCTCCAGTTTCTAGGTTATTTGGTTGCTGAAATCAAAACAGTGTGCAGGCAAAATTAATAAAGAGTATTTAACTTACATGGCGGCCTCTTACCTTGGGGCCTTCGTCGGGGTTGCAGTCGGAGCCTCATCTGAGAGATGACGAAGCGGTGATCTGTCCAACCATCGGCATCGCGGATCGCCTTGGTTACCAGCACGTCCTGTCGATCTCGCCTCCGGACGAGAACATAGTCCAGCAGATGCCAGCGCCGCGACCGAGGGTGCATCCACGTGGCCTTCTCCCGCGTCGGAAGGCGGAAGATGATGTTGGGCAGCAGGAGACGGTGTTCCGCACACGTGCACAGAAGAAGGAAACCGTTATCGTTGCAGCTACCGAGACCGTGGGGACCCAGCACTCCCTGCCAGGCAGCGTGGTCCGTCCCGACGCGGGCATTGAAGTCACCAAGGACAATTAACTTGTCCTCTTTCGGCACAGTCGCCAGCAAGGTGTGCAGGTCCTCGTAGAATTTGTCCTTCGCCGCATCAGAGCTCGTCATTGGGGGAGCGTAGGCGCTGATGATGGTAGCGAACTGGTCTCCCCGAAGAGGCAGGCGGAGGCTCATCAGGCGATCATTGATACCCTGCGGCAGACAGGGCAGATGTCGCACGATGGCAAAGGCAACACCAGCGTCGCGTCGCTCTGCCTTTGGCCGGCCGCTCCAGAAGAAAGTGTAGCCGGCACCCACCTCCTCCAGCCGACCCTGCTCAGAGAATCGGGTCTCGCTGAGAGCAGCAATGTCCACCTTTGTAGCGCGCCAGTTCCCGAGCGACTAGCGCCGTCCTCCGTTCCGGCCGGTTGCTCCTAGGGATTGTCTAAAAAGCGAGCGAACATTCCAGGCTGCTAGTGTGAGTGGACTCACCCGAGCAGCCTGGAGAGTATGGCGAGGGGATGGGGACGGGGGTATTAGTGTTTGTTTGAGTTTGACGACCGCGTAGTTTGCGATCTGCGGAGCCGCGGCCGGCTGCAGAAGACGTGAGACCCAGCATTTTTTTAGGGCACATTTTCTAGCCCCTTCCTCCGCGAGGAGGCAAGCAGTGCTATCCCTAAATAGGGCTGCTCGGACATCCCAGACAGCTGCCGAACTCCACTATGGGTCACGGATTTGTTTTAGTGGGAGAACGACCCGAGTTAGTCTGGGCCGCCTACGGGGTTGCTGTCGCCCTCACCGTAAGACTTTTTGAGAGAGGGGAGGTGTGAAGTTCGGGAGTCAGACATACCGAGTGTGGAGGCACACACAACACCGGAGACCTTCACCTGGTTTAGCCCGCCGGTCGTGACGGTTGCCCGGGGTGTGGCCGCTGGGAAGAACACAACTTCGAGGAGCCACAGGTGAGAGTTGGGTACCAGTTAGAGGCGGCCACAGGAGCATTCACCACCTGTACGAGACAAATGGAGCGACCAAATGCAAGCTGTGTGGTGCTGCCCCTAACTAGTACCCCTACACCCCAGCCTTCCATATATAGACGTGCTCGCTCACCTGAATCAGTTTATATCACATGCGTCTCCGTCTCGGTTATTCTACAGCTTATTCGCTCTACCTCTAACTGTTCGCTCCTCTTTATATTCAAGTATCGTTTTCTTTAGCGTATTCTTTCCATAGAACTTAGATCATTTTATAAATAATCGATATTCATATTGAATGTACGTAAACAGTTTACATCGTAAAGTATAAATTCATAATTGTCCGGCTCCTTTCTAAAATCGGAACTTCTGGATTCAGAAAGATTCCTCCTGGAAGGTAAGAGTGGATATTAAATACTTTACTTGTTCAGCTAGAAAAGATCTGTTAATTTTTTACGACGTTGGCGCAACCTTTGAATTTGGATTAAAGATTTCGGCCTTCGTGGATCTTCACCGTTTTTATACTGGACGCTCTTGCAGCTCTGGGACGCCAACATTCCAGTTTGCATAAACAATATTCGTATCCACCAACAGCTTCTCTGAAATATTCGTAGGACTATAGAAGTTTACCATATGTTTCGTATTCACCACAACTTCTCTCGGCACTACGAAATCACCAAAGTTTAAATCATCCTGAAATTTGTTTCCTAGCTTCTGTCGCTTCAAAGATTTCAAGCTAAATCTCTAATTGCCTGATTGAAGCCCATCCGTTGACCAGGCTGCAGTAAATTCTCCGCTCGTCTTGTTTCCGATGCGGGCAATTATCTAGACGGCTGCGAAGTTTAACTTATGACGTGTTTTGTAGGTGTAGTCACCACCTTGCGATAATTCGACGCCCCATCACACAGCGAACTTATTTTCATGTATGCGTGAACCGAGCATGCGTTCGATCGGTACTGAGTAGCTACAAGGATGATTTAGGCATCGGATGTGATACACTAGCCCAGGTTGCTCTTCGGGGTTTAGTTGGTCTTTGGCATTCAGCACCATGCTGCGCATGGTAGCCTTGAGCCATTGCGCAATGCCAACACCTAGACCAGTAAGACGTCTTTAAGGTATGTTAAAGCGTGCTTAATCTTAAGTGGTGTTTCCGGTTGCGTCCTGCGATGCCGAACGTCTAGACATCGGCTTACAACAAATTGTTCCGGTGCTCGATCAGAGTTCTCCTTTGCTCATGCAATAATCTGGGACTCAATTTTTTGCTTACATTCGTGATTGTTCTTCATTACGAGGAGAAGTGATGAGATAAAGGACGGTAAACTGGCAGGTTTCGCAAGATCTTTCAGGTAAACGTCTATGCTGCGTAGAGTTCAGAAGCAAAATAACTAGACAAATCAAGAATGTTGCTAAACCTTTTTTCTAAAATGTTTTGTAAGGGATGGAGTTTTATACATGCCATGATAGTTATTTACGTCGGATCCCGATCCAGACTTAAAGACTCGAAGGACACGTAAGATCTTACATGTTTCCGGGACGAACTCACTCGAAGTATCCACTGAGAATAGGTGATTAAGCACCTGGGCAAGGTCCGACACCTTCTCAATAATTCATTTTAAAATGCCATTCTTTCCCGACGACTGCACGTTGTTTAAACGAATTATGTGTTTTTTTAACTAAGTCTGACGAGACACCGATTGTACTAAGATATCTACCTGAAAGCAAACGAAAGGGAAGAGCTGGTTCGGACCCATTCGTAAGGTGTTTTGCAAAGAATTAAACAATTCCACCTTGTTCGTCTCACCCACGAGGAAGCTTTTGTGTCATTTAGGGAAGGAGGCATTACGTGACCAAGCTATGAGGAGGACCGAGGATGGAAGAATTGAGCGATGGATGTGGCAGGATTAGACTCAAGAAGTGAAAGTGCTTCCTATCTGCTGCACGCTTAACGAATCTTCAACGCCAATTTTAAACTTTAAGTAATTTTTATACTGGAATAAAAAGAACTAGTGGAGAAGTCCTACAGCTGCCTTCTCAATTTTGAAGTAGCTATGGAATCAGAAGCTTTAGATTTTAGACATCTATGAGGTGAAAACCCTAAGATATCGTTCGAACCAACCATTGGAATGCCGCATTATCACAAGAGAGGTCCAGGGATCCAATACGTTCGTTTAGTTAGGCGTCTAAGTTATTGCAATCTAAGTAGGTTCGAACTGTGCTGGTTACTTTAAAAAAAACAAGGGGAGGGCAGCGGCGAATAAATACATGGTCACAATTGGAAAGGTCGTGTTTGAAAGCTGTGAAACGGCAAACAGTGCCATTTATAAAGATCGGATTTAGTATTTTATTTTCTTCTGTTGGAGTGCGAACCAACTGGGACCAGTTAGGAAATGTTTATATATTGGAAGGGTTGAAATCTAGGTGGATAAGTCTTCGAAAGCCAATCTGTTTCAGGAAAGTTAAGTCTGAAGACCATTACCGAAAATACATGTGATAATGAAATGACAATTTCGGCTTATTAGCCACCAAGATCAAGGTCCCCGGTTCCACCCGGGCCACCGGTCTGTGAGTTTTACCTCGAAAAAGACTAAACGATATGCTCTCGTGTCCATTTCAAACGTGATTGAGTTCGCTGGCCATTAGAACCATCCTACGATGGCCCCTTCTTGATTTTCTCGAGGGACGAAGATGTTCCGCATTCAGCGAGAAAGTCGCAAGGTTATGAGCGTATATCACCTGAAATCGGCCGCCATGGACACTCCTCCAGGTGAGTCCTCTAGTCACCTACTACCTGCTCCGTGCCTTCCCTACCCATGTTTCTGCGTTTGGCTTACGCTCCATCCGCTGCCACTATCTGTAACTACTTTCTCCACCTCCAGATCTACATCCGCAGCAGACAGTAACTCCAACGTATGTCAGATGCAGTAGATAGCATGTGCATTCTGGACCCATCGGGTAAGCGTGCTTTTTAGACATGATAAATTCCATCCGAATTGCTTAACGCCCACTTCGGTCTAACCGGGGGGGATGGAGAGGTACGACGGCAATCTCTTCGCAGTATCGCCATCGTGGATGAATTTTCATTCCCCTTTCTGTCTGACTCACATTCCCCGTCAATTCGCTGTTGGAGCCGCACAGGAATTCTCCCCAACGGGCGAAAGCTCGAGTCCATTCAAAGTTGTGTCTTTCACAGATTGTTTTTGGGCGGAATTAGTTTAGGCATACGCACCGTTGACCCGCAACTTCAACGATGATCACAAGACAGAAGAGACGACTTGCAGCACTTGAGTTTTGAACTAGCTATAGGCTCTTTCGCCTCAGTAAGGCTTTTCCAATGATGCAATCTTTCCTGACTTCTGATTTGAGAACCTTTAAATCCTCGACCCCTCACATTTTGTTGACAACTTCAAAAGATTCCAAGAACCAAAACGCTATCCTGCTGTGGGTGGAAAGACGATCGAAACCAAGGTGGCCTGGCGAAGGTTCAGAATAAAGCCCGGACTATTTGCCGAGAAGATGGGTCATAATCTCTGTATTACAATAACCAATGCTTGGCGTAAGACCGTCTGAGCGAAACCGTACGCAGAAACGTGACCCGAGGGCCCCTTGTTGAAGCGCGGTACGCCTAGATTTAAGGATTAAACTAGGTGCAGTGGAGTTGAACGGGTTGCTTAAATTTGTCGTCCATAGCCGGTTGGTTTAACCTCTGTGGAACACCGTGGGCCCGAAGGAGTCAAAGTGAGGTACATAGATTTTGAGTGAATCCTTTTCACTTTTAGCAAATGCTTTTGCGATTCGTTTCTCGGACCTCGCAGTTAATGACAGGCAACATATAGGGCGATGGATAAGAATTTTCATTGTTTTTTTTGTGGTGTAGCCGGAGATGTCGGATGAGTGCGAGCTTTCCATTAATATGCGTTTTTTGGGCTGTTCACGCCGGCTGATGCGTAGCCAGCATTGCGGGGTTCGGAGTCCAGGTAGGTACCGAGCAGGTGGGGTTAGCCGGGGAACGAGGTTATGTGAGATGGTTTAACTATGGCGTACACAAAACGACCGACCTCGTGCAATGTTATCCAAACATTTTAAATCTATTTTAGATTAGCAGTGATTATTTAAGTAGAATCAGCTTGGAGTGTAATCTAAAGATATTTCAGACACATCAGAATTTTGACCGTTGAAAGGAATTCTTTTTGGTGTCCTGAATGAACATACTCGATAAGAAATGACTGCTTAAGTAGAGTGCATTTTTTTCTGAAAATTTTCGATGTCCTTACAAATTGAGAGCTTTTTAATATACAATATAAGTTATAATATTCTTTTTTAAAATCCTTCAATAGCTTATCATGTCTTCTTCAAATTAAATAAAAGAAGGGATATATTAAGGTTTTGATAATGTTTCCAAATTTCCAAATAATTTAGAGCCCGAGGTTTTTAGGGTTTTCAGTCTAAAAGCCTCCGTCGCAGGAATACCATCTATTCCTGTATGGTATTTAGAAGATAACGTATGGTGTAGGTATAATTTTGCAGTGGATAGAGACTATATTGTACGCTTAATGAGGGGCATTACTAAACTGACAGATACGGTGAGATTTGACTCAACATTGCACAGTCTTCAACATTTTCACAATTTGAAATGTTTTAAAACCTAAGCATACACTTTCTTTGAGTACACAATTTTTAGACATTATTTATTATCAAATCCGTGCAAGAAAGAATATTATATATAATGTTATCTTTATTGTCGGTTGGTTTAACTGTCTGTGGAAACAAAGCGGGCGCGAAAGAGTGAAGTGAGGTACATAGAGTTCGATAAATCCTTTTCACTTTAAGCAAATGCGTATGTGATTTTCCCCGCGGACCTCGCAGTTAACGACAGGCAACATATAGGGCGATGGATATAATTTTTTATGGTTGTATTTTGGTGTAGCCGGAGATGTCGTATGAGTCCGAGCCTGTCCATTAATATGCGTTGTTTAGGCTGTTCACGCCGGCTGATACGTAGCCAGCATTGCGGGGTTCGGAGTCTAGGAAGGTACCGAGCAGGTGGGGTGAGCCGGAGAACGAAGTTATGTGAGATGGTTTAACTATGGGGTACAGAAAGTGACCGACCTCATCCAATGTTAACCAAAATTTTAAAATCCCTTTTAGATTAGCAGTGATTATTTAAGTAGAATCGTTATATTTATTAACTTGGCGTGTATTCTTAACATATTTCAGACACATCAGAATTTTGACCGTTGAAAGAAATTCTTTTTGGGGTCCTGAAAAAACTCACTCTATAAGAAGTCTGTTTAAGTAGTGTGCATTTTTTCTGAAAATTTTCGATGTCCTTACATATTGAGAGCTTTTTAATAGACAATATAAGTTATAATATTCTTTTTTAAAAATCCTTCAATAGCTTATCACGTCTTCTTCAAATTAAATAAAAGAAGGGATATATTAAGGTTTTGATAATGTTTCCGAATTTCCAAATAATTTAGAGCCCGATTTTTTTAGGGTTTTTAGTCAAAAAGCCTCCGTCGCCGGAATATCATCTATTCCTGTATGGTATTCATAAGATAACGTATGGTGTAGGTATAATTTTGCAATGGATAGAGACTATATCGTACGCTTAATGAGGGGCATTACTAAACTGACAGATACGGTGAGATTTGACTCAACATTGCACAGTCTTCAACATTTTCACAAGTTGAAATGTTTTAAAACCTAAGCATACACTTTCTTTGAGTACACAATTTTTAGACATTATTTATTATCAAATCCGTGCACGAAAGAATATTATATCTAATGTTATGTTTATGATTTAATTGAATTTGTGAGGTCATCGAAAATCTAAGGAAAAAAATGCGCACTGGTTAGGTAGTCATTTTGTATTGACGGAGCTTTATTTTAGGAGGTTAAAAAGACGTTCTCTCAAAAACCAGCATCCTGGTATCTGAAATATCTTTGAAATTATAACCCTAAGGTAATGAATATAGTAATTCTAAGTAAGTAGTCATCCCTAATCTAAAGTGCATTTAAAAATTTTGGTTAACATTGTATGAGATTGACCAATGACTTCGGTGGGCCCCGTGGCATTCTCACGCAATTTTCAATGCAATTCCTCAAAAGTGAGAGATCGTAGGAGAAAAGCTGGAGGACTCTCTTCGTTGATGTCTCGTACAAGTGGGTCTACAGTTTAACCGTGCTCTGGAAACGCACAGAAAATTACAAACAGTAGGCGATGCCAACCTAACGATCTCTTGCAAACACTGGGTTTTGGACTGTCCGATTTGCTTACTTAAAGTAGCCTTAGAAACTGCTGAAAGTACCTTTGGCAAACTTCTCGGATTAGGATTTTCTCAGTTTAGATACTCATTTTTGAATTAAAATTAAAGTCTTAAACTAGCCACGTCAAATGGACATATTGCGCAATAAGAATCTAGCCTGCAGTCGTATACTGTGATGGCCGCTGTCGATCTTCGCTCTCCTCTTCCTCCTAACTCCGAGACTTACTGTTGAATCAAACGTGGTTGAAACGTCTGCCTACCTCCCCAACCCTTGCAGTCCTACGCAGCTGCCTAGAATTCGGTGGGCCGTGAAAGGAACAACAAAAGAATGGATCACAAGCTGTCAGTGTGCCACCATGAGAAAATCACAACCCACCGATGTATGTAGGGCGGCTGACTAGGCCCTGAGAAAGGAGAGCACTTTTAGCTCTCGTTGGATGAATAACATCTTCCAGTCACGAGACATTGGCACGCACTGATTTATCCCGGATGCAGGGTGGAAATCTGAATTTTCGTTTCCCCTACAACCCTTGCCGAAAAAATGACCGGAGTAAAATCTCAGGTGCGCACGCTTGGTTCTGTGGTAATACAACGCGTTTTATTTTAATGAGTTAAAAAGCCGGTAAACTTAAAAATGGCTTTTCATGCTGCCACATCGGGGCTACGTAGTTCCTTCACATTTGACTGGCATAAATTGCTCGAGAATATCAACAATGCTTGTTCGTGAGAAGAGGTAGACGCGATCGCTCGGACAAGAAATTTATTTGTTTGACGTTTCGGCTAAAAACTCGAACCTATCTTCAGAGGCAGGGTCGGATACGGGTAATTCATACACAGGGAGTTTATAGGATGCAGTCGCTTCGCTACTGCGTGTCTATGGCAATTAACGGCTTTCCCTTTATCGAAGATGGCTGTCCTCTGGTGCGCTAATTGTTTTATGGCCAGCAAGTGGGTCGGTATCTGCTAAAATTTCATCACCCGTGTTGGAGGTTGTTGTGATGATTGCTCAGCTATCTGCCTCACCAGCATTGGCGTTGGAAAATGCGTTCGCCTGTGTATGAATTACCCGTATCTGATACTGTCTCTAATGATGGGTTCGAGTTGGAATCCGAAACGTCAGGCGAATAAATGTATTGTCTCAGCGATAGTATCCTCCCCTTCTCAATTACTTACTGGGACCCGCATTTTCGCTTACATCGGCAATACTCGTTCGTGTACAGCGGCCTGGTGACGCCAGACAGGTCAGAGATGGCAATTACAGTTTTACTTGTCGCGGTGATACTTCCGCAAGAACAATTACATCTAGAGGTGTGTTCTCGTCAGGTCAAGAAAAAGAAAACTGATCTACGTATAAAAATCCCTTTTAATATAAAGTGGGGTCTGGATCAGCACCATATAAAAGTGCCCAACAGTCCGGAGTCTTCCACTTAGAGGGGTTCATTCCAGCAGAGACAGCCTGCGGAGTCAGTAGGTGAAGCCACGAGTCCAGAAAGTTAGCCATGTAGACTGCGTCTCCCCGGTTGTCGCCCTCCGATGTGAAGAAGTTTAACAAGGCTGTGGGCGCGCCACCAGTGGAGAGGCTGGAGAACAAGGCTTCGGCGCAGCCGGAGCCTGGGATGTTAAGCCTCGGGCCTGAAGTATCCCCGCTTGGCCCTTCCTCCTTCGGTATTTCTGCCAGACCCAAAGACCTTAGCAGTTGCTCAACAGAGTCGGGAAGACCAGTCAGCGCAAACTGCACGGGAAGGCCAAGAAGCTGTGCATCCTAGGGGGTGGAAAAGACGATTGCTGTTGGATAGAAGACACTAACCAGATGAAACCCCCTGGACTGAAGCAAACAATGCATCGAAAAGTCACCAGGGCCATATGTGAATGTTAGAAGAGGATTTTTGGCAAATATAAATAATTCAATCGACCCACTTGTGAAAAACTCAGCGGCCTCGGTGGGATTCAAACCCACGCCAGTAAGGGGAAGGCTTTCGCACCGCATACGCTCTAGTTAACTGAGATTCGAGGGCCCCACCGGGAATCGTGCTTTTTTTATCGAACTTGGGTCAAGTTACCCGCCCAGCCTAATGCAACGTATGTAATTCACCAATTCTGATACAGTAAGCTGAATGTCCAAGCAGGACTGTCAAAGCTACCAATCTAGCATCCACCAGATGACTACCAGGCACAATTTATTAGTAGAGGATTTTGGCAGATTTGAATAATTCCTTTGACCCAATTGTGAAAAATTACCACAGAGGCCACTGAGTTTTTCACAATTCGGTCAAACGAATTATTCAAATCTGCCAAAATCCTCTACTAATAAATTGTGCCTGGTAGTCATTTAAGCAGACATTGAAGGACCGGATAGGTACGGTTTGAGTGGGCTGCCTGAGTCGATGACACGGAGCAGAAAAGGCTGTGCAGAAACAATAATAACAAAAACGTTGACCTCTGATCAAACCGTCCGTTACACCTAGAGCAGCCATCTGCGAGTATTTGGGACATCCCTATCAGATAAGCAGGGCAAGTAGACATTAAAATAAACACTAGAGGGCTGATTGGAACGTACCTTACGGGCCATCGCAAAACTGCTCGAGAGAAGAACTACTTTGGAGAACTTGTTCTGCATCACAAAGTTTTGAAGTTCAACGGCGAACTTTTTTCGCGTACCGGCGAAGTTTGGAGCTCTTGTTTGAAGCAGAAACGTTTTCCGGTCAGGAATGTGGTACAGCTGAAGAACCCCGGAAAGGTAAAACAGCAACGTGAGTATCTCGAAGAAAAATATGGTTGCGCAAAAAAACTTTCCAGGGCGACAGAAGTGAGCAGCAAACGCGTTTACAGCAGAGCCATTTATTGGAAGCCTCAGGTTCCTATAAAAAAAATGAGCATGTAAAAACAGATAACGCCTACTGTTATTGATTCACGGAGATATTTCTTTTTGTTAGAGAGGAATACCGGAGGGGGGAGAGCTGGAATGATCACTTCGGTCTTATTTGTGGTCGCCAGTTGGCCACACTCCTGACCCCATACCGGGACGGCCTGGAATTTGGACCTGGGTGCAGATGGTCATTAAGCATACCTTTCTGTCAGTTTAGACCTTGGGTTTACGCTGAATCGGCTAAGATTTTTGGTAATATTATTTTGGTAATATTACCCGATTACTGATTGCACATCATTGTGCGCTCACCTAGGAAGGTTCGGGACAGAAGCCTCAAGCCAAAATGGAAAGACTGCGTCGCGTCCTGCATTCGAGTCACACCGGGGAACACTAGTCTGGAGTTATTAAGAACATCACCGATCATGGATTGCTGAACGTTAGGCCAAGACTCAGCTGTTCAAACACTGTACTCAATAACCAACGGGATCTTCTCTGCGATCTAAGGCCTTCTCAGCCCTAGTTCATATTATTGTCGGCTGATGATGGCAAGTAAGCCAGAAAAGACCATTCCAGTTTCCCTGGGCTTTACCGACAACAAATCTAGATGACAAACCACCTGGTTGAGATGCAAACGTCTGTAACGGCTCTAAACTGAATCCCTAATGCAAAATATTTCACTTTTACATTCCGAAGTCGGACTACAGCGGTGGATGCTATTCTCACGCGAAAGGGGAGGAGCAGCACTAAAATGTCGAATAAAACTGCTAATATTTTCGTCGGAACTACGCTAGCCGGCATATAAACGGTGGTCGCCAAAGTGCAAAAGACTAAAAACTTGGCAAGAACAGAAACATTAGCAACGTTTAACAGTGAGACTTGCTCACACGTAACGTGATTGCGATAAAACATGGCTTTGGCAGCCTCAGTAATATCCCGGATAGTTCCTCTCTAAGAGCGGCTATTTATGACAACTGAAATGATGGACTTTAGAAGTTTCCTCCTGCAATGGTTGGGACCTAATACCAGGAGCCCAAGAACAACCTCCGCGTATTTATAGTGACAAGAACACCGCAAAATTTAAGTAAAGAAGTTTGTCTTTCAGCTGGTTTCCACCGGGCCAGAGGAGACGACCTACAACAAACAATCCCAGTGACAGAGTTCGACTGGCTCACTCGTTCGAGAATTAAGAACACGTACGGCTCTCCAAAACGACTGTCACATATGAATCGTGTACTAATCCTTTATACTGCAACTGACTTTGTGAAAACGAAGAACAAGGTTAATAAATGAGTGTTTTGATCCAAGAAACATTCTCGGGCGGCCAATAAACTTCCTATTTCCGAGATGGCACCTTTTTCTTCTGAACTGCTTTCTAGAAATCGCATATTCGCTTCTATAGGTCCCACATATTAAGACAGTACCGAGGCAGGTTCTGAGACGTCCAACTCATCATCGTTCCCAGTCGGACTTGGGACAGTGACGCTGATATTATGGGATGTGGCAGATGATGCGTCAAAATCAGGTCAGTCATCCTTCATGGTGACAATGGCATACCACGATGTCATACGCCTCCTTCATCCCCCTCACCTTGGTCCCCGAAAAAACAAGACGACTAAAGGCCCTCAAACCTCTCGTGACACTTTTTGTTTATCGGATTTTAAAATTCTTGCTACTCTATTATATATTATATTATTACTGCATAGGCCCAACGACGAATAATTGAAAACGTACGTTTGCCAAGTTGACGTTTCTAATATTTACATGGGTATCATCGCCGAATTTCAAATATCTCGAAGATTGGTGCTACCAAACAAGGTGCCCGTCGGTTATGCTCACAAGGCATTTGTTGCTCTCGGAAGGTGCTTACATTTACAAACGGTGCTTTGATTAAAACAAAATCTGCGTGGTCAAAACTTCCATTCCGTCCGTCCTCTACTGCTACCAATACTCGGCTATGCGCGTGGATGAGAGGAAACTGCATATGTTTAACAAGCGTGCCTTGAGGACAGAATTCGGGTAGCTATAAAGAATTCGTCCCAGGTGAGACCACCTGCACTGATATCAACAACATTGCGAGAATGTATGAAGCCCTCCAATGAGGACGACAGCAATTTTGATCTTTAGTCCTTCACGCGTCCCAGGAGGTCGGCCCTGCTGCCATAAATTTCCCGCTGTTGAGTTACTGGGAGCGGTGGTCAGCTGTAAACCAAGATAGCAGCTAATCACCGAAAAATGGACATTTTTACCGCGCCACCTGTACGCGAATTTAACCGTTTTACGATAGCCTTCAGGCTCACTAATCCGCTACCGAAACCCATCGTGCGTACGAAAGCATCGTAAGGCAAACTACAAGGAGTGACTAGACGAGGTGTAATCGCAGCTAGGGCATCTGCTAGATGGCTTAAAGCCCACAAGTCAGCGTCAATGGCAACACGCGCACACGACATGCGGGAAATGAAAGCAGCTTTTGGTATTGGAATATGTCATGACGCCTACCTATTCACTTACCGGGTGACACTTCGGATCCAACAATAGCAAAACGCTCTCGGGGAAAATTAGACGTTCGGTGACGTTAAATAAACCAACGAGGGTTTATCCATCGACTCTTGTCTTTTTCGGTAATGTCTAGCGAATGGGTACAGTAATCTAAAAAATGTACACACCGTTAGCCTCGAGCATTTGAAGCAGGCCTATCATTGTTCCTATGGGGATACTTATTCCCCTGGTAATTTTGTTTCAACGACAATGGAATGAAAAGTCACAGTCTCTTTAGGCTCAGTATACGCTGAATGTCACTGAGGATAGGTGATTACTTTTGACCATCGCTGAGAGACCTTTACCTCCTGTCTGAATCGACTTGAGCTTGGGAAGTCTATTTGATTGCGTGCATCTTTCTCTTCCCACCTCCTGCTCTGAACGGCACTTCGGGACTGTACCCGACTGCCCAGTTTCACCCTGTCTCGGAAGTCAGTTGACCTGCACAAGCCAAGTGCAGAACGGTCATTAATATAGAAGAAAAACAGTGTGCACAAAAATAGCCGCATATATAAGTAAGAATACAGAAAGAAGGCCCACAACTGGGAACGAAATTGTGGAGTTTTAAAAATATGGAGATTCAATTAAAAGTAAAAATGTTTCAACCATCATACGGAACTCTTCTGTCGCTGCTTTTACACTGTTCAACCTTTATATCGTGTAAACTATCAGTCCATGACCAGTTAACTGGAATTTTCGGATTGTCCTTCATCGTTCATTTGTAATTTTTGAGGAGTGAATTAGCGAACTTTGAAAAGTTCGAATAGATGCTAATTTCACACTACAAACGATCATTAAATGTATAAGGAAAGGCTACCGAGGCCAGAGCCACTGCAACATAACTGTGCAAATGCAGCTGTTCCCAACTGCAAAAGAAACTGAGCCGTGTACGTGGAAACAGGAAATAATTTATAAGGACGCAAAGGAAACTATGAATACCCGGCCCTACTAATGAAAAGGAGAACGGCAGAGATGCAGCATTCACTGATAAACACTCCTAATAAATACTACTGCATAATGCTTAATTATTTCCAGGCTACCCTTTGAATACTAAACATCGAAATAAGAATTATAAAAAGAGCATCAGAACCAATCAGAAAACAGAGTGGAAATATCAACATGAATTTTGAATCTAGCATCCAGCGAATTAACAAGCCGCATGCGCGGTGTCGAAATTGATAAAGCCCATGGGTCTGGACATGTTGTCGTTCGTACACGCCTGAAAGTTCACTTCTCTCATCTGCACACAAAATGTCACGTTCGAGAAGCTTTGATGTCGCAAAACTTCGACAACCCAGTACTGCCGAGGCCCTGAGCACAGAAATCTGGTCCCATTCTACGATCCGAGTCGATGGAGAAGGCAGCGGTCAATGGTTATCACTGAAGTCATCCGTCTATGAGGAGCTGGAATAATTATTGTATTCACCTAGCGGTGTCGTAGGGACTGGATCAGAGGAAGAAGCCTGCAGATGTCTGCCCAGATGGCTCCAGTCGAGTTCCGCAACGATGCTTTCTTCCGCCAACTCTGAAATATTATATTTAAATCGCGTAGAGATGACCGACCGACCGTCGTACGCCTCATGAGTTCAGTTATAGTGCCCTCAATTTATCAACTCTGTCTACTTGGGGAAGCCTAAGAGTTCAATTCGAAACCTGACTTTACATAGTTCGTCGAGACTTGGACGTGATTTTTGGACACTTTGTATTCGGTTTCCGTCACTGGAGCAAAGCATGGGTCAAGCTGTCCAGGGCTGCTACCTCAAATCGTCACGCGTGCAGATTTACAATCCGTGAAGTTTTCGATACCGGTTAGATCAGGTATGATCGTAGACGCACCAAGTACAAGAAATAAAGTTTCTTGGCCTGATCGAAGAGCTCCAAAAAATTTCAAAATGAACTCGGGAAGAGAACTGGGGAAGTCGGCAGTCCAGATAGCTATACAAACGCTCTAAATTTTACGATAATGAGGCATAGATAAACATAGCGAGCGTTTGCACTTCCTTGCCAAAGATGGGATGCCGCAGCGTTGCGTACTTTCTCGTCCTTTTGAGCCTCGAGGTGACTACAACGCTATTTGTTGTTCACTGAGATAAATTCCCAACCACTGCTGTCAGTGACTATATGGTTGCCCACTTATTCCGCCTACGATGCATGAAAACCTATATGATCACCTGAAGAACAATATTCAGGGTCGTCCGTCTACCCACGGATGCATACTCAAATGTGCTGTAGAGGGAGATGCAGCGAAGTTTGAACCTACTCGGTTTCGAAACGAGCTGATTTTCAAAAATGTATAAGTGACAAAATAACAATGCAGTACACCGACGAGAAAATTAGCAACAGTGATCATTCGTCCAGCATCAGTTAGCAACTGGTTTCATACGGAAGTAAGGGTGTATGCAACGTTATAATCCACATAGGGGTTGATTTAAGGATCCAAACAGTTCATAAGATCTTTGGAATACTAGTCTTCCGTGCGGAATCGCCACGGTTTACATCCTTGCACAAAACTCAAAATACCACAGACCGTCGCGCCGAGTATGGCTTAACAATTACAAAATCTTAACCCATAAAAGCAAGATAAATTAAACAAACTAGACCAGTTTCAACTGAAGTACTTTCTGAACACCCTAGAAGTAGAGAGAATAAACGCTCAACAATCACACCTAGCATTTTAAATACAATACAGTGCATTCGGGCCTGTTGAGGGGCTAAAGGATGGAGATTTCATACTCATGCGTTCTGAAACAAGTGACCAACAACGAACCTATTGGAATTACCAGACAAGAATTAAAGTCACGAGAGCAAGCTGTGGATGCCCCTTAACATTAATGAGGGCCAGATCAAGGTCTTAACTAAACATACGATAGAGCACCTACTCCAAACTAGCAATAGATACACACAAGTTACTACGTAAAACTTAAAAACAGGAGGACTATGGTAATCGATGACCATGAAGCATCACTACTTCTCGATAAGGATGGATGAAGTACCGCGTGGTAGAGGTGACCCTCCAGAAAGGTTATGTTTTTACGTCAGAACGGGAGACGAGCCCAACGCGTTTGTTGGGATGTAACAGACAGACCCGAACCCCCTGTTATTTAAGCGAATTCAGACTTAAGTTATCTCTTTCGATTTTTAGAATCCAGAGTCACGTGTCTCCAGACTGCCGGCCCCTCGTCTCCGAGCTCACGGTAAGTTACTAATTTTTCGTGTTACGTGCCTCGCGTTTACCTTTCGTGACATTCCTACTTAGCATAACCCCTACCAAAACTCTTTGTCATCTACCGTACGCTTGTCCCATATTATTCACTACTGTTCTAAATTCATTATCGGTTTACATTCTCAATAAAAAAATTCCCTCATTATTATTCTACTTATACGTTATGTCGACTAATCCCCCATCCCAGAACTCAGTTAAGTCTGAGATTACAAACTTTGGAGAAAGTACATCATCCAGGATACAGTTCATGTATCCTAATTCTACTGATAGCAAGATTTACGTTTTCCCTGCCACTTCGGCTGCTACAAGGCGCATAAGACGCCAGTTTTATAGTGTCCAGCAATGTACTCGATCTCATTGTCAAAGGGCTTGACTCACCTTGTCATCAGTTCAAAAAACACATGAAACCAATCAGAGAAAACTTTTCTTAAAATAATAAATTCAAACTAAGTTCAACTAAGGAGGGCGCTAAAAGTCTAAGCTTTTACACGACCTCGGTCGTGATACCCTACAGGAAAACAGATAATTAAAGTAGAGTCTGAGTAGAATAGCTTGAAAAAATTCCAAAGTTAGGCAGTTATTCTTGGGACACGGAAAGATTCAAGCAAAAGATTAAACCCCGAATTATAAAGGGCTGTTGGATGCTCCAATAAACGAACCGTATTACAAAGCGTAACGTACTTCCAGCGAGCCAGTCAAAAACGGTTTGCTAGGGTCAGTAGTATACGGCGCGGCACCGACAACAGCAGGAATACATGGGGACTCCAGGTAACCAACGAAGCTAGTCTTCAGCGAAGATATAAGCAAGTCCAGGCAGAGCTGGCTGACGTTTCCTACGCCAACAACTGCAACAACCAACGCCTCCTTCTCAAGACTGGGCCAGACGTGTTCATATTCCGGTACAGGATGTAGTGACGTCTAAAGTGTAGATGTTCCAATAAGCAATTGGCAAAAAAAACAAAGAAAGGAAATTCGGTAAATTTATTTGCAAAAATTAAAATTTTGGTGGAAATGATGAGAGGAGACAAACATGGACAATCGAATGAACGAGTAGCATAAAGACGAAAAGTGAGCAGATAATGAACTCAAATTGCAGAATAAAAGATTGAAAAAATATGAAGAAGAACAATCCGAGCAGAGAAGGGAAAATAAGTACAGTACTGGCCACTATCGGAGGGTATGACAAAGCCTTGTTAGCGAACGAGCAAAAGAACTGTCTACTTGACTCGCATAAACACCACTCCAGGTAAATAATAAATTCCAAAGCATATGCGCCCGTTCCGTAGTTATATGATACAGCTTTATAAACAAATAAAAGGAATTCTACGATGACAAATAATGCATATATGTATCGTTCAGTTCGCAGAAAACTGGAAGATAACGCAGCCGAAGTACGGAAGACCATGACAAATCAACCGCCATACAAAGACAACCAAGACGGTTGCCCATACCACCAAAAGACAGCTCCAATAAAAATGTACCAAATTTAACTTAGCTATTCAAGTCAATGAATGAGTCCAATAATTGATCGTCTGGAAGTTTTCTCATCTTACCTACTGATTGTATGGTCTTAAATCTGAGCCTAGCACTGGGGTATGTCGAGCAGATGGTAATCATGGGTCAGAGCTGCTTTTAAAAATGATTAATTATTTCCCATTTAATTCGCCTCTGAGCGTATTTCTACTTCGGTTCAATGTTGTTTATGATATGTGTGGATGATTAGGTACTACTCTCGAAGACTTTATGTAAACCAGGAAATATGTTTGTTAGGTAGAATGCACAGTTTATAAAGACTCTTTACACAACGCCTTCTATGCTCCTAAAAGTATTTAAAAATAGAAATGGGAACGAAGGCACCCCCTCCCCTAATTGCCAATCAGAGAGCGCTAGAAGGTTTGCACAGAGGACATTACCTCAGGCCAAATCCTCTGTATCATGATAAGCTAGATGATACCAGAAGTAATGTTCCAATGTGTACATAGCGACGTATTGCTTTATCGAGCAGCAATAACTACTGATGTAGGCAGAGCATGCACTGGTTGTGTTTTTTACGCCGGACAAAAAATTAGATGTAACGTTAACCATATCACCTTAATTATTGTGCTTTTGGACTTAGTTTGATGCTTTTGACGATCGATTACGCTGGCAACTAAGGTGCTACAGGTTGGCGGCTCCGACGTGATTAATCGGCTCGCTGGCATAGTGCGAGAACCATTTGCAAAAAGCACCAAGGTTTAGAAAGCTCCAGTGTGAGACGCACAAAAAATGACGCATCCTTAAGGAAATAGATCTGATGGCTCAATAGGGTCATCGGGCTAAGTCCGCACGCAGCTGAGTTTAGTTATCGGGACGTTCGTGTGCATATGAAACGTACAGGGCGGGCAGAAACCGGCGTGGTTTTTAAAACACTTTCAATTTCCCTTTCCTTTCCCTTTCGGACTCCAGCTTATAAGCCGTCATCAGCCAGTCATACCCAATCCCATGTGTGGAACACCTGGGATTCGAACCCGTGACCTTTGTTAATTGAGTCGAACGCTCCTCCATTGATCCACGGGCTCGTTGTTTTGTCGGTTACGATCGGGAATATGATGATAGTTTGTGGCTCACCTATCTGCTTAAGGAACATGTTCCACACATGGGATTGGGTATGACTGGCTGATGACGGCAAATAAGCCAGAAACGGCCATTCCGATCTCCCTTGTCTTTGTCGGTTCCACTTCATCATATGCAACACGTCGCTATGTAACCGCCTGCGAGGGCTCTAATGTGAGCTCCAGGGCACAACGGAATAAACATGTTCCTTAAGCAGATTGGTGAGCCACACACTATCATATATATATATATATATATAAGACAAATCTGAGATGGATGAATCCCTTACAGAGCCTGCTCTATTGGACTGCGAAGAATCTGTTTTCTAAATCTGCGTCTAATACAGAAGATGAGAGTCGACATTATAGTGACAGACCCAAGAACGACCTTATATTGGTGGCAGGTGGTGACAGTCCGGGCGTACCTCTCCTTTTATAGCTGCAGACTGCACACAGAACCTTCTTACCCATATGTCAGACAGCCACCCCAACCCCCTTCTAGCCCCCGACGCTTACCAACCAGGCTAAAACATTCTTGACTGGCTGATCAAACATTCCTTATTCCTTGCCAACGTTCTCTCAGCAAACCACAAGCGCTATATTTAAAGGTTCCTCTCTCTTTCAACTCGCAAACTTGCCCTTACTGAAGGAGTTAATATTAACACAATGCACCCCACTGCAAGTGCATTGCTTTTCAATCTCTTTGACTATTAGTTTACTCCGGGGACTGCCACACAATGTTTCGCATACCTTCGCCAAACTTACAATCAATTTGTAGATAAATTCACATTAGAACTTAGTTAACTAGCATCCCTTGCTTTCCTCAAGACCGCTTAAAATCATCTTGGAAAACGAAGCACAGGCACAGCCCTGCT
>WEDG01012463.1:0-12043 GCA_017591395.1 Schistocephalus solidus | reverse complement strand
ATATGATGATAGTGTGGGGCTCACCGATCTGCTTAAGGAACATGCATGTTCCGTTGTGCCCTGGAGCTCAAACTAGAGCCCTCGCAGGCGGTCGCTTAGCGACATGTAGCATATGTTGTTATAGTGGAACCGACAAAGACAAAGGGGAGACCGGAATGGCCATTTCTGGCTTATTAGCCGTCATCAGCCAGTCATACCCAATCCCAAGTGTGGCACACCTGGGATTCGAACCCGCGACCTTTGGTATTTGAGTCGAACGCTCTACCATTGAGCCACGGGCTCGTTGTTTTTGTCGGTTGTGATCGGGAATATGATGATAGTGTGGGGGCTCACCGATCTGCTTAAGGAACATGCATGTTCCGTTGTGCCCTGGAGCTCAAACTAGAGCCCTCGCAGGCGGTCGCTTAGCGACATGTAGCATATGTTGTTATGGGGGAACCGACAAAGACAAGGGAGACCGGAATGGCCATTTCTGGCTTATTAGCCGTCATCAGCCAGTCATACCCAATCCCAAGTGTGGCACACCTGGGATTCGAACCCGCGACCTTTGGTATTTGAGTCGAACGCTCTACCATTGAGCCACGGGCTCGTTGTTTTTGTCGGTTGTGATCGGGAATATGATGATAGTGTGGGGCTCACCGATCTGCTTAAGGAACATGCATGTTCCGTTGTGCCCTGGAGCTCAAACTAGAGCCCTCGCAGGCGGTCGCTTAGCGACATGTAGCATATGTTGTTATAGTGGAACCGACAAAGACAAGGGAGACCGGAATGGCCATTTCTGGCTTATTAGCCGTCATCAGCCAGTCATACCCAATCCCAAGTGTGGCACACGTATGCTACATGTCGCTAACGCTGCCCTGCGAGGGTCTAGTTTGACTCAGGGCACAGCGTATGCATGTCCTAGCATCGGTGACTATCATCATATTCCCGATCACAACCGACAAAAACAAAGGCCCGTGGCTCAATGGTAGAAGCGTTCGACTCAAATACCAAAGGTCGCGGGTTCGAATCCCAGGTGTGCCACACTTGGGATTGGGCATGACTGGCTGATGACGGCTAATAAGCCAGAAATGGCCATTCCGGTCTCCCTTGTCTTTGTCGGTTCCACTATAACAGCATATGCTACATGTCGCTAAGCGACCGCCTGCGAGGGCTCTAGTTTGAGCTCCAGGGCACAACGGAACATGCATGTTCCTTAAGCAGATCGGTGAGCCCCACACTATCATCATATTCCCGATCACAACCGACAAAACAAACCCGTGGCTCAATGGTAGAGCGTTCGACTCAAATACCAAAGGTCGCGGGTTCGAATCCCAGGTGTGCCACACTTGGGATTGGGTATGACTGGCTGATGACGGCTAATAAGCCAGAAATGGCCATTCCGGTCTCCCTTGTCTTTGTCGGTTCTACTATATATATATATATATATATATATATATATATATATATATATATATATATATATATATATATGTCCGTAATCAAACAAAGGTACTGCTTAAAAGCCATGATATGTGTTTCGATGATGTTTCTGCTGTTGCATGACGCAGAAACGAGGGTTTCGGCTCCTCAGTGGGTCTATCAGGCTTTTCCATGTGGTTTCTGGTATATGGACTCCAGAAAATCAAGGAAATTATTTCCAAATGTATGAGATGAACACATGACGTCAAGTAATTCAGTCATGACTTATATATCTAAAGAATTGAAGTAATCGCGTTATCCACACTTTTGTGGTTAAGATGTTACTCGATCCGCCGCCACCAGCTGGTTAACAGTGATGAAGAACGTTGAACCATAGGACACATGTCAAATAAAATACAAGGTTACTTTGCTATGAGTGGAACACGCAAGTCGCAAACAGTTGCTTCGCATTTGTTGTCGATCATAAGTACGCCATAGGCTTTATGCAGTGAGGTATCTATAAAAGAAGTCAGCTAAGCGTGTTTGTTAATGCGCTGCAATCGTGTACCGGTAAAGGTGACATAATTGCCATAGGTTTGCTGATTTCAGTATCGTGCAAAATTACACTGCTGTTCTAAGAAGGTTTGTAACCGGAGATTGCTAGCAATGTCATCTTAGAACAGGTATACACGGTTGATTTAGAGGCCTTACGTAGACGATGAGGCAAAAACACTGCAATGTGAGGACTTTCGAGAATGCACATACCCATGACCGGCAGCAGGCGTCGTCTCCGGGGCAGAACTGGGGGTCTGCTGTCCGGGTACGTCCGGCAGGACAGCAAAGAAGAAGTAACGATTTAAAACACAATAAAAGGTGCTAAGAGATCTCATGTAGGAGAGTGGGCAACTCACTTGACGTTGGGAAGCGGATAAGAATTATTTTCGGTTGGATGGGGTGGGGACGACTCAAGTGGCGGTGGTACGCAGGAATAAGCAGGTGGTTCTGTGGCAAAACAAGAGAAGATGGAGGAGGGAGCAAAATTGTGGACTGGGGATATTTCGGGTCTCGTAATCTTCCTGGTGTGCAGCCTTGGTAAAGGCTTTGGAGGCAATGAAGCCTCGGATTGAATAATGCCATTGAATGTGGTGAGATCGTTGACGGAGGGGTTATATACCTCTACTCCAGTTATCGGCTTGTTGTTGGCTTCATGCTTAGGGGGATTATGGCATGGCAAAGGGGACGAAGAGCTCGGGGTGTTGTAGAAGGTGAAGGATCCGGCGTCAGGGAGAAGATAATCAGAGGAGGCAGAGTAGGAGGACGATGGGTAAAAGATGTCATGTTCCGGAGACAAGGAGAAGGTGGAAGGTGGGAAAGGAGATTCCTTGGACTGAATATGTCTCACGTGTAACCGGTCGTTAAGTCGACCACACCTCGCTATTGCGAGATCGGCCAGCGTCAAACTACGTTTGCAATGACGCTGGAATTCGTTCATGTGCTCCTTCTTATTACATACCTGTACCGGTACCGACCCCGATTTCTCCAGCCGTTCAGCCTGAAGCTCTGCAAAACGAAAAGGCATAGTGTCCCATTTGCTAGTTGCATGACAAAAGAGATAAATAAGATTACATTCTCAGTAGTAGAACTGATGTCAGCTGGATCGCGGAGCAGAGGTTTTGTCAGTACACCACATCTCTAGTTGACTATGTGCTTGAAAGGAAATTTGTGGTTATTTGCTTTAACCTGTGGCTATTTACCGCGGATTGCACAGTAGACTGACGCTGAGGCCGATTCTGGGTAATCCCTTCCCACTAACCAACAACTACTCCTTTATAATGTGTTTGGCAAGTTGCAAACCCACCATATAACGCTGGAAATCTTTGCTTATTGTCCTTCTTAAACTTACATTTACTCTATTAACAAGTACAATCCGAGCCACCATTCAGATGACAGCCTGGCACCGTTTGCTGGCACTTGGTCGCACGTGGTACCCGCACACAGGTTGCTTAGTCAAATCAGATGTTATATCCGATCAGTCTTAGCATTCCTTCCCAATGATCTGATATCAGAGGCAGGTGGGCGAGGGAGAGTGAGGTATCTGCTCTGCCACCGGCCTCGTTACAATCTTAACTCACCGAGCATTTAAAGTTGAGCCTCAATTTATTTCGGTCTCCATTCGCATGTGCATTTTCTGTTTCCTTTGTTTGTCTGAACTACGGTCATGAGGTCATTTCTACAGTACGCCAGCACCTTTTGAATTAACTTCAAATTTTCGAAATAATTTCCACGATGCCAATTTTTCTCGGTTTCAGCAACATGGCCCTATAAAGCGGAAAAACACCGCTGCCGTTAGCAAATCGCTCTCAAGAGTAGCTTAAATAATATAGGGTAAATTCCTTGTGTCCTGTCGAAAAAATATCAATCGATATTTACAAATGCACGATGTGGAACTACTCCTGTTGAGAAAAGAGCACAGTAAGACGAAAGTTACTTGTCTTCAAGAGACATGGTTTAAATAATGACATTGATGCGCATCTCATCAGCCCCCAGTCTTTCGGCTGCTATCAAACTGATAGAAAATCGTCAGCATGCAGTCGACATATTGGAGTGGCTTTTTTAGCAAACCAGAATTGGTGTCTTAATTGTAAGTCCCTAATGTCATGCTTTGACGACTTGATAGATGTCATAGCTGTCATTTTTATACCACGTAGTTTAAATAATTTCAAAGGTTTTTTTCATATTCTCCCGCTGCCCGTGAAGGTGCCCTTGCCCGATTTGTCGACATCCTTTCGCAAAACTAGCTTCACTGACTTGCCAACATATTATTCTATTTTATGGGAATTTTAGCCGTTTGAAGCTACGTCCTTTTAGGCTTTGCTGAACTTCTCTACAAATAAAACAAACACCTTAAAATTCCATGGTTTAACAGCTGCTGGGTCTGATGTTGTCTCGCCCTTTCTCCTCAAGTGTTGTTGCTCTCAGATAGCACCTTTGTTGACACACCTTATCAACCTGTCCTTCATGGAGTCTAATATTCCTGATGCTTGGCGTATACTGTTCTAAAAATCTCCTTATTCTGGCCCTTAACTTTTCGTCCAATTGCCTGCTCTTCTGCTTTGCTGAAGCTTACTAAACGAGTCACGATACATATATAATTATGCCAATTTCCTCACGTTATCTGACCCACTACAATTTGTATATCAGTCCAGGTGCTGCACCTTAAAGACAGTTGCTCTTCTGGTTCATTATGCTCCTACAGGTTTTGATAACAGTTGTCTTGGATACGCGGGCGCATTTCTTGACTACTCCTCCGCCTTCACAACAATTCCAAACCGTCTCCTCCTTAACAAAACCTCCTCCTGCGGCTCTCACGGGTGGGCAGTTTCTTGGCTCGAATAAAATTTCACTTCCCGCACTCAATTCGTACGATTCGGCTGGCGGAAATCAACGGTCCTTCCTAACAACTGCGGAGTTATGCAAGGTGCCACTTGATCCCCTGACCTATTTTCCCTCCACACGAATGATTTATGATCGCCAAATTAATGTCTGTTTATTGACATATGCCGATGGTGTTCTTGTTGACCATAGTCTTAAAGATCAGTCGCATACCCAGTCTTTGAATGATGGTCGGGACCATGTCACAGTATGGTAGTCAGACAAAGGTCTTCTGAAACTGCAAAAATCCGTCCAAATTGTTAATCGACGGCGGGCCTCTCTATGTCCTGAATCGCAGGATGTCCTCCCCAACGAGGTATACTCTTCAGGTACCTTGGCATCACGCTGACATTGACTCTTCAATTCCCCCATCATATTGATACTCCGTTAACTAAAATTGATAAATTTCTTAATATATTCGACGTGTATGTTCATACCACACACCACAATCACGAAATCTGGCGATATTTATATGCTTGTATTCTCCCTTTCATTCTCTATGCTTCGTCTGTTATTTTTCTACCATTGCATAAAATGGATTTTGCTGGGTTTAAAACACGCCCTCCGAATGTTCTCGTCGGCTATGGGTGTTTATTTTATTGTTTTACTGGATACAGTAATAGAACGCAACTTCACAACGGTTATAAAATTCACCAATCAAATTATTGACGATGTTGTCCATCCCCTCCACTCTGGCCTAATTGCCGTGAAGTCCACCCACCTCATGTGCCGAGGCTTCGAACATATCTGTTACAGTACATCGGCATGCCAGCAATCTGTGCTAGCAAGCTATCTAAAGTGTAAAGAGACAGAAAGCTAGAAACTGAGATTGGAATTTTCTACCCATTAGATGTCCAGTTTTTACCTTTTGACTATGTTAAAATTATATTATAGTCACAGTGAATGGTGCCACTGCATTTGCTGAAAAGTTTGAAAGATACGCTTAAAATAAAGCGTATTCCTCTCTCTGTCTTGCACTCGCCAAACAGTGAAGAGAGTCTTTGTTTGAAACCGTAAATTTCTCGAGTGACTGCCGTGTCCTTATAACTCAACACACTCCCTTTCAGACGAAAAGGCCACGTCCGCCGTAACCAAATAGCCGCCAATTTCCCTGACTACTCTGAGGCAATGCGAATTAAAGAGATGCAGATTTCACTTGAAACCGTTGGCCTAGAACTCAAGGGCACCTGCAGTAAAATTATATACGCCAGATTTCCTACTGAAAATGTGTTCATCATCAATGTAATCTTTAAATGAACAAGCTTAAATTGTAACGTAAAGTGTGAAAAGCACAAAGGTACTTACTGTGTTCCGAGGCCTGAAGATATAACGGTTCGTCGAGTGCCTTGACTTTCGGCAACCAGACATTAACGTAGTATGCCCATACGCGCGACACCACGTCAGTACGTTCATGTAGCTCCATCGTTTTTCGTATGAGGACGCCCGTTTTGATCCAGCAGACTGGTTCAAACTGCAGTCATATCGATCGTGACCGCGGTCGTATTGCAAAGCCATGCCGTGTGTACACAAAATATGCAGCAGAAGGCCGTTAGTAGATTGCTCTAAATTAAGCATATAAATATTGAAAGATCAACAAAGGCACAGATTTGCACGCTGATTAACTGAAACTAGTTCTGACTTCAGAATCCAACACGTTTCGTCCCTAATTATGAGCACAAATGCGAAATATAAATACCCTCTCCAAGTCAGGCATCATCTGCAAATCAAACCCAAATTAATGGCACATGAATGACAATGTGATAGTCTTCTATCGGAGATGCGACCATATCAGTTGAGATTTATCGGCCTATTAATAGGACGAATGTTCAAAATGACGGGAATTTATAACATTTATTTTGTGCTTTCCAACATTATTCTGAGGTTGGAACTTATAAGGACTATCTTCAATGTAAAATATTTCAGTGTTGTTCAAATGGAAAGAAATGCAAGTATTTAATTGCGTATTTGCTTCTATAACGGTTACCTGACTACTGCGAATGTCATTTAGACATCTTTGCTTTCCCAGTACTTGTTCAAGTAGCATAGATTTCATCAAATGTAATAGCAACAAAATATATATCTGAATAAGTTGTGATTCTTTTGTCTGTTCACACCTCTCATGCAACCTGTATATCTACGCGTGTTATAAACTCGCAAGTCTATTATCCGATGTTAGCCCTGTTGTTTAAGTGTTCCAGAGCAGTTAATTGCCTTGACTTGTAATTTCGCGATATAAGAGGCATGATTCTGGGATTTGTCTGCTACAGTCCTCACCGATACTCATAATCTTACTGAAATATTTTAGTATAAACTGACGTTTTGTCATTTCATGCTCAGAGAAATCCAAAATTAAATGCTTTTCAGAGCTTTGCCACTTCGACACACCCGCATTGTGAGAGTGAAGCTACACTCTCAATTAACAGGTCAGACGTCACTGAGTGTAATCCGAAAATAAAGAATACATTTACCAGGGTTTGCAGTAAAGTCATGGAGAGGTTAGTTCTGTCTCTCAGCGAAAACACACGATAAACCACCGTAGTCTAGACCACACAAAAGCACACAACCTACACCAACACACGCACAGCACCACCATCGCATAAATCCCTCAGTTAAAGCTGATGCGTTTGAACCCATCACGGCTTTCTGTCAGTCGTAGTTTTCAAGGCTGCCATCCCCTCTAACTCTCTGCCCTCCTCCATGTCGTTCCTCTTCCCAATAAACTACCGTCTTCATACCTTTATTTTCACTCCAGGCTTCATTCTCTCCTTTCCATCTCCCCCAAAATCGAAAAAGGCCTATTATCAGGGTGACATGTAATCACGTCTGCGGTCCAGTCTAATCGGTCATTCTGCCCAAATCACTACTGGAGAGCGCTCAGACGTAGTCACACAGTTATCACCACGAAAACCTTGAGGAGATACGCTGAGAACCAACTGGAAAGCACTCGAATAAAGATGGAAGAACTAGAGCATCACGTGTGTCAACGCGCTGCCGTTCTGTATATCCTGACAGAAGACGAAAGACAAGAATTAAGCAGCTATACTAAAACCATAGGAGGAAAACGTGGAGACGTAAAAACACCGTCACTTCTTCAAAGAGTGCAAGAAATAAAGCCACAATCACGTTTTCTAAAAGATCCCGATCGGTACGTCCACAACCATTCTTCTATGCCACTCGATTAAACGTTACTCAAAGCATCATCCCTAGGTCCAAAATTCTGCTTGTCTCGTCGAAAGCTTAGTCAATTAGAGTAAAAAACCCAATTTGAAAATATCTGGAACCAAACTTGCGACCTTACGAGAAAGAGTTTGACCAACAGGCCGCGATGGCAAACGGAGGCCTAAAAAATGGACGTTAACAAAATGCGGAGATTGTGGAAAAAATCATTTACGGACGAGACTCCTGCATCTCTAAATGCCTACAAAACACAGAAAAAGTTTGTCCGGAGCAAGACGTGATTTCGACGTGGACCTGCTGAACTGTGACACTACGAACCTGAAACGTTCACTCAAGGCAGATTACTCGGAACAAGAATCCTTTCCGACTTCTGAGGACCGCCAAGGTCACAGATCCTACGAAGCAAAGGTTGACCATCTTTCGAAATTTTTCAGGTCAGTTATAACAAGGAAACGATAATTGATTACCCTGCCGATGACTATGAAGTGGGTAGAAAAGTTGAGAATCTTCAATTTATTACGTCTTTTGCTTTCAAGTAACTGTTATGGTAAACGGAATCTAAGTCACTGAGTCCCGATTAAGAACTAGTCAAGATGTTGATTGAGCTCGCCAGGGATTTGGCAAAACCACTATTTGCGATTTTCCAAATATCCTTCGAGACTGGAGGTCTACCAGTTAATCGGAACTTCCCATGGATTACGCCGCTATATAAGTGTGGAAGCTGGGTTTCCACAAACGATTAGACACCGGTCAGCCTTACTTTAATTTGCTGCAAAATTATGGAAAAAAATTAAGCCAAAACAAATATTGTTCCGAGAACATAATCATCTGCTTTCTGAGGTTCAGTACGGTTTCCGTAGAGAAAGTTCCTGCGTGACAAACTTGCTCTACTGTTTAAAACGTTGGACTGAGGCATTCGAAAGCGGAAATACGGTGCACGCAGTCTATATCGGCTTTAACAAGGCTTTCAATAGCGCGTCGAACCAGCACCTTATTTATAAACTCAGTCGCGTAGGAGAAAAAGATAGACTTCTGACCTGGATAGGAAACGTCCTAACCAGCCGCTCGCAAACATTCCATATAAGTGACAAACAGTTGGTCATCTTTGAGGTTGAAAATGGTGTTCCCCAAGTCTCCTTAATCGGCCCAATGTTGTTCATTGTCTAGATCAATGATTGCGCCAGCAATCTGAATCGCGATTTTGCCACGTTTGCCGATGGTCTAAAATTATGGCGTCATTCAAAACTGCGGCTGACGAAGAAAGCTTCCAAGCAAACTTTAATCTACCACAAAAATGGTCAAAGTACTGGCTCTTGCCATTCAATGAGGGCAAGTGGAACATCCAACGAGTCAGGAAGAGCAATCCTTCGCACCATACGGTTTGCCGACAAAATGGCATACCATTGAATGTATTCGATGCCCAAAAAAAGACCGTGAAGTCCGGATAACGTCCTCACTTAAACCCACCCTGCATTGAGCAAAGGTGGCCTAGTCAGCGATGATGGTTCTGCACCGCGTCAAACGATCATTTTCAGCCTTCGATTGTGACTGCTTCATCAAAGTCTTCTGAACCTTCGTGCGGCCGCAGGTGGATCACGCTATCCAAGCTTGGAAACCCTTGGTGACTAAGGAAATCAACAACATAGAAAAGGCTTAAAGGCGATGCACCAATCTTGTCCTTTGACAGGGCTCACTGTCTAATGTAACATTGGCTAATCTTAATCTCTTTTTCCTTGCGTTTTAGACAGTTTTTGGAGACCTGATACTTAAATTCCGCATATTACCCGTTCAGGACTGCTGCTTTGTATCAGGCGAGTTTAAAAACATCGAACTTGAGAGTTCATCCTCTCAAATTACGTGTGACTGGAGCAAGGCTGGGTACGCGGAAGTACTTTTTCTCTAAAAGAGTGGCCTAAGCTTGAAATAATCTTCCTCTGGATGCTGTTATGTCGAATACCCTAGAAGTCTTTCAGCGAAAGTTAGATTAATATAGCAGTGCGTGCTACAGTACGAACTAAAAGCTGCAGAAGTGACGCTCGAAATCAAATCACATTTGATAAGTACAACGGCATTGTATAGCCTAGTTTAAGGTGTTCTTGGCAAACAAACAAACGGTAAACGAAGAAATATATTGATTATGAAATGGTTGTTAACTTGATTTCGGTCTTTTCTACGCTCGCGGCTTCGAAGATTGGTGCTCCATTCTCACAGCAGTCCGTAATGCCGGCCAATTTCGCATATTATGCAATCAGGACTGCTGTCTTGTATCAGGCGTTTGCCTCAAATTAGCAACAACAACGAACTTGAGAGGTCATCCTCTAAAAATTACGTGTGACTGGGGCTAAGCTGGACAATTGCATGTTCTTATTTTTCAAAACGTGTGGGTGAAGCTTTGAGTAATCCTCCTCTGAATGCTGTTATGTCGAAAACCCTAGAGGTTTTTGAGCGAAAGTTGGATCGATATAGCAGTGCGTGCTACGGTACGAAGTGAAAGCTGCAAAAGAGACACCGGCAAAAAAATCACATTTAGAGTACTACTTAATACTGCTTAGTAATATGTAATTGTATATTATTTGTATCCCTATTTGTATACATCTCAATACTTGCCATGCGAAGGTCCCCGTGATCTTCCCTGCTTGATTCTCTGCACATGGTTTTGAAACCGTGAGTGATAGGATAAGATAAACCTGGTAGCCATAGTCCACGCTGTGTCTAAACTTTCTCCCTTTGTTCAGCCCGCAGTGGACCGTGGATGATCTGGTTGGATACTTCTGTTTTTGAAA
This sequence comes from Schistocephalus solidus, assembly GCA_017591395.1. Classification (NCBI taxonomy): domain Eukaryota; kingdom Metazoa; phylum Platyhelminthes; class Cestoda; order Diphyllobothriidea; family Diphyllobothriidae; genus Schistocephalus; species Schistocephalus solidus. The sequence continues at coordinate 1,250 of WEDG01012463.1, read as the reverse complement.
CCTGTCAGCGAACTCAGCAATTAGCAAGAGAGTATCAGGCCGAACCTTCCGCACTTTGGACCTGTTTCAGGTGGCCCCACGATGCCACAGACACCACACAATGTCAATTGGCCTCGCAAAAAACCAAGATACTCTTTATTGATACCACAACACGCAGGTACAAATAGCGAATTTTGAGGTTACTGAACTACATCTCCCTCAAATATACTGATACTGCTAATCAGCAAACACTGTTGATCGATGAATTTTTATCGCATAAGATCATGAAATTAATATGGTTTTTAATTATACAGACGTCAAAACATTACTTCCGTGGAATAAAATTGATCATGGCAAAGTCGCCAAATATGTATGGAATTTAGTGTGGTCCTACATTGTTGTGCCTTTCCGATTTAACTGTACATTATCATTGCATGAATTTTTAATCAAGGTCACTAGAGTGTATAACGTAATCTTTTTGGAAGACAGGCATCCCAATAAGTATAATTAGAAGCAAAAAGGTCTTTGGGAAACAATAAGAAAATTTATTAAGTACAATTTCGACGCTGGTTCCCCAGGTCATCGTCAGACTTTTTGCTGAAAGTGCAAAAACACTGTTAAAATATAAAACGTTCTGGAAAACGTTGATATTGCTGAATCAATTATGCCTGTAGTTGTCATTGCGTGTGGACGTGTCATCCGGATTGGCTTCCATCCTTACAACTTTTAGTGAGATTATTGTACATGGCATCCAGTTCGATTCGCCGATCAAATCATGAGTCATCAAAATGAAATGGTCTCTATTCAATGGGCAGAGGCCAAAAAAACAACGAACTTCAACAAGAAAAATTCTTTTTCCTGTCGGTTTCTCACTAATACCGCACGCATATTGCCTTCAAGCGCACGCAATCGCGGCTGACTTGCCATCTTTTCATGCACGGATGTTAGATGCGAGCGGATACTGCGTTCAGTAAATCAATGCTTGTCTGACAAACAATTTAAAAATTCTCTAAAAAAACGTTTAGAATGACAATACAACTACTACAACTACAACTGCTACTTTAACTTCTTCCAATACTTCTACTTCAAATACTACTTCTACTTCAAATACTAATGCTACTTCAGATACTACTTCTACTAATTTTACTACTACTACTCCTACTACTACTACTACTGACACTCTACTGTCCACTGAGAAGAGATACCGCATCCAATTCTTTCTTGCAAGAAAAAGCTTGTAAATATTACTCCACGGTCGGATATCCTGTTTC
>WEDG01012460.1:0-11815 GCA_017591395.1 Schistocephalus solidus | reverse complement strand
AGTGCCTCTTGTTGGATATCCCCCGGCCACCCAAGGGTGACAGTTTTTTTCGCCTAAACATCACCGGGAGTTTTTTTTTCAACTATGTTCCATCCAGTTGGCTCATATCAAATGGCTTCGCCAACTTATCGAAATACTATTTTTGATACCACAACTCGCATGTAAAAAATTAGGGAATTCAAATGTAACCCACCTATATCTCCCTCAAATATACTGATAGACCTCGAGGAGACTTGTAAAGAAGAAAAGGGCTTATACGCCCAAATTTGGGACGTTTACAATAAGCGTACATAAGGGCAAGTCACGGTCCTCAGGCAATACACGATGGGGTAACTATCGGTCCAACCTAGTATTTGGGTAGGCTTAAGTTAACACACCTTCCCTTTCGCTCCCTTCTCGTCAAGAGTCCCTTAGGCTTTGCCATTAGGATAAATGTTCGATTTAGGGTTAAAATTTGGGTTCATGTTAGAGCTAGAGTTATTCTTAAAGTTGGACCTAGAGGCTTAAGGTTAGGCTGTCAACTGCTCGCAGCCATCACGAGCGTCAGATTTAGCAATATATTCTTCTTAATGTCTCCTTCACCGTGATTGTTTATCTCGCGGGGGAGATCAGTTTGCCTGGAATATGTAGCCAGGAGTCCTTACCTCCCATTTTTTTTGCCCACGATGGAAGCGGCTAGCGCACGCCCACCGAGTAGGCTAAAACCACAAACCACCTACTCGAGGCATCTCCTCAAACGAGCAGAGCGTAAACCTAGCACATACACGCAACATACAGAAGTCCAAGGCCAATTCATGTTTTACCCCTGTACGCATCAACGGCGGATGGTAATGCAGTGAGGGGGGGGTCGGGGTCGGCGGTAAGAAGTCATGTGCAGAGGAAGTCGACAAAACAGCTAAAATTAAGCACAACTGACGGAAGACTGTGGGAGGCAGCGAACAGGGGAGGGGGAGAGGTGTTAACAAGGCAAATCAGCAGATAAACAAAAAAATAAAACGTGAAATAAGAATATTTGGTTTGTACATCCAACCCTCGCTCTCTCATGCGAAAATCGGATAAAATACTCATGCAGGTAACAGCTATTTTTTTACAGTATAATGACTGGATAAAAGAGTGGAGAGGGTGGAGCGAGACGAGGCAGCTGAAGGCTTAGGAGGAGGGATGAGTGAAAGCAAAATCTAGGGAGGTAAGTTGACGCGTGTTTAGAAAACCAAAAAGAAACATAAATGCATGGAAGGGTGGCGGACTGGTGGAGCAGTGATCCACACACACCCACACATTGCGCGCAGGTAATTGAGTGAAGGCAGTGTCTGGAGGACGGGGCAGCTGAGCGTTAGTCCTCGGGAGACGGCTATGGGCAGTAGCTGAGGAAGGAGGACACAGAAAAAAACTGGTGTTGATCGCGTTGGTTTCTTAAAACAACCGAAGTGGTGGGATGTGGCATCAGACTGAAAAAAAGACGACTAAAGCTTCGTTAATATCCTGAACAGGAACGTTATTTACGAAAGTAATTAGAGATGGGAGATGCAAAGAACGTAACGTGCGACCCCACTCAGGGAACAAAGGATAGGTCAGCGTGTAATACGCAACCGTACTACATGCCAACGTAACCCTAATTCTATTTATTGCGCACGTTAAGGTTAGTGTTCGTTGCAGAGTTATTAGGGTAACACAATATTTCGTTGGCTGTAGGCGGACCGAAGTATCGTATCAAATGGCAACTTTCCAACGGCGACTACGGTGGATTCTAAACGCATCTGTTTTACCTTGCTAATGAAATATCTCGCAGAGCAAGCCTCATTCTTACTCCCTTCAAGGGTCCGAATAACAGTAGCTCACTTCACCTGAAAATTATATTGCCTATATTGGTCGGTGTGAGGTTAAGCCACCGGATCTCGCAATCCGCACACGGTTCGAGGCAACAAATTATTTTGCCGCCCTACTGCCCTGGCAGCGAATGCTATCCCTAACGAAAGCAATGGGTAGGGTTGGCGCTCTCCTTTTCTTCATTTAGTCCCATCCATAAAAATCCTATCACCATCGGTTCCATATTACTCGCTGACGTATTTTTTGTTCCCTGAGTTGGGTCTCATATTACATACTTTCCCATGGCTATTCGGTTATTGTCCTAAGTAAAACAGCCACCACGTTCACACCTCATAGCAGCTGCATCGCAAAATAAACCTGACTCTCACAACAAAGCATCAGGGTCAACATGTCGACTTGAGCTTGGTGCACAGCAAGCAGTCAATACGCGTGTTACACTCACGCGGTTGCCACATCCAGAGTTAATCCGCCCTGAAGTCGGTTCGAGGTTATTTGCCGTAAAGCCACATCAAGGTGTCCCCTGAACGTGGTCGGCCCCTACGATGACCGGGGACAAATACTCACCTGGCGTTAAAACGGCTGGGTATGCTGTGGAAACCCTTGGATCACCAAAGCAGACTGCGACGGACAAGATGAATTTCAGCATTCGAAATATACTAATTATCCTCAAGCGGTGGTAGAAAGAAAAGTAAATTTTTCAGCTACTTACTAAGATAACCACAGCAAGTGACAAAAAGCAGCCCGCAACCCACCACCAACACTACTACCACAAGTATGTACTTTTTCTCACTCTTCTACTACTAGCACTACTACCACAACTATGTACTTTTTCTTCCTCTTCTACTACTATTAGCACTACTATGTACTACTACTAATACTACTACTACTTCTACTACTACTACTATTGCAACAACTACTACCACTACCACAACTATGTACTTTTTCTTCTTCTTCTACTACAGCTACTACCACTACCACAACTATGTACCTCTTCTTTCCTTTCTACTACTTCTACTACTACTACTAATACCACTACAATGTACTCCTACTACTGCTACTATCACTACTATGCACTCCTACTACTACTACTACTACTAATTCTATTACTACTACTACTACTACTACTACTACTACTACTATTATTACTACTACCACAACCACTTATATGTACTTTTTCTTCCTCTTCTACTACTACTACTACTACCACCATTACTATGCACTCCTACTACTACTATTACTACTACTACTACTACTACTGCTGCTACTACTACTACTACTACTACTACTATTGCAACTACTACTACCACTACCACAACTATGTACTTTTTCTTCCTCTCCTACTACAGCTACCACTCACCACAACTATGTACCCTTCTTCCTTTTCTACTACTTCTACTACTAATACAACTACTATGTACTCCTACTACTGCTACTATCACTAGTATGCACTCCTACTACTATTATTACTACTACCACAACCACTTATATGTACTTTTTCTTCCTCTTCTACTACTACTTCTACTACTACTACTACTACTACTACTGCTACTACTACTACTACTACTACTACTACTATTGCAACTACTACTACCACTACCACAACTATGTACTTTTTCTTCCTCTTCTACTACAGCTGCTACCACTACCACAACTATGCACCTCTTCTTTCCTTTCTACTACTACTACTAATACCACTACTATGTACTCCTACTACTGCTACTATCACTACTATGCACTCCTACTACTACTAATTCTATTACTACTACTACTACTACTATTATTACTACTACCACAACCACTTATATGTACTTTTTCTTCCTCTTCTACTACTACTACTACTACCACCATTACTATGCACTCCTACTACTACTACTACTGCTACTACTGCTACTACTACTACTACTACTACTACTACTACTACTACTACGACTACTACTACTACTACTACTACTACTACTACTATGTTCTTCTAATACTATATTACTACGACTAGTAGACCTAACACTACTAATAGTACTACTACGCCATTGACCACTAATTTAGGATTTGTTACACAGGCTATATTGACTGCAAGTCTACGACATATCTCGCCGGAGTCAAAAGCCCTGTCTTCCCAAAGGTGCAAACCTTGAAGAGGCAGTCCGCGAGGAGAGGCAGTCAGACGAGGGGATCGGTCTCCTCCGAATCATGAACCATGCTAACGCGAGCAGGCGAAGCCACCAGGCCTTTGGCCAGGACGGAGGCCTGGGCCGCCGCCTCTTCCTCCTCACCAGCAGCATCGAGGCCCACCTCGAAGGTCCGTTCAGCAGCGTGGCTGGAACTGCTGGGCGGAAAGGGCAGAGTCTGTGAACGCAGAGCCGCCAGGGGTCGTCGTTGATCTGGGCGGCGCAAGGGAGACAATATTGAGAGTAAGCTGGGAGAGGGCCTTACAACAAAATCATCACAAAACCTTGTAGGAAAGCGACGGTGGATGGATGGATGGATGGATGCTTGCAATGCCTGATGAGTATTCGCGAAAGACCGTAACCGCAAACTCCCATCCCCTTGCGGGCATTTTATTAAATTACAAAAGAAAATGAGCAGTACTTACTGAGAGCTGATGGATCAAAAGACAGCAGGCGTTTTTACTAGCTACAAAAACCCTCTGCAGTCTTTCGCCTGCTTTACAGTTTCCTGGGTAAATGCGGCCGGCAGAGCCAGAACCGAATTCATATGGTTCAAGTGACTGTTGCGCAACGGCTTTAAACAGTCACTGAAGTGAGAAACAGGGTCAGCTAAAGGCCACAGTGACGAAGCGAAAAATGCTAGTTATACAAACTCATTTGATTTCGACGTATTCACTTCCGAACAAACCATTTCCATAACGCTCCTGATAGGATTGGCAAATGTCAGTGCAATGCGGTGAGGGAAAACTTGTACCTTCCGAGGAAATTGATGCGCAAATTCTACGGAACAAATTTGGTTTCTGATTCGGTCCGAAATGTGATTTGAATACTTCAGCTAGACTCCATAATCTGCTGTGGAATACTCCCGTAATATGCACGCAGTTGTATACAATTATTTAAGTATTCGCCATGCGGACAGCATAGGTACTAATTAAAAGCCCAGACACGCAAGCGAGTCGTCGATAGTCTACCGTTGCATGACGCAGCTGCGAGGGTCACTCCATCGTTTCACAATGGTTTTTGGTATATGAACACCAGTTTCCATCCTACCTTGTTTAATTTCAGAAGAAATTAATGCACGAACATGGAGCAAATCCTTCGGAGCAAAAAAAACTGTTCGATAAACGCAGCTGAATGAGATCAAGCGTATAGCATTTTTGTTCAAATTTTCGCCAGAAAGTAGAATCCTTACAATACAATCAAACAAGGCAGCACCATCTAATGGCTGACATGCTCTGAGTGTTGGAACGGTGAGGGAATTCATCAAGTACCATCACCACCACCACCACCAACGCAAGGATTCGTTTATGTCATCGGGTCAATGTTCGAGAAAATAGTCCCACCTAACAGTTGGAAAGATTAATCCGAACTTAAATGGCCGAATAGGTATCGGCAGCAAAAAAATGTTCGTAGCCAACGAGGTCAGGTCTGTACCGGTACAACTTGATCACGACGTCTTTAAAGATAATGAGTACAAAATATTTGCAGCTGCAGGCTGGCTAAATCAGAATCGATCAATCGACACGAATAATTCCGTCAATTTAATATTCGCATATGGGTTAAATGATGGACAGAAAAACGGCAAAAAGACGAGGTCATCACTCGGTTAGAACAAAACATAACTCGATTATCTTCTGGCATTATAGGAAGAGCAACACTTCCAATATGTGGCTTACTGCCCTTCGGTCGTCGCGTCAAGTATCCAGGCGTCCAAAATACCAGACAATTAAAATCAATGCAGACGGGTTTGTGCAGTTGAACTACCAGTTCGGCAAGAACGTAACATGTGGCCCAACTCAGGGGACAAAGAATGGGTCAGCGAGTAATATGGGAGCGGTGGTGGTAGCATTTTATGGATGGAGCTGCGTGAAGAACGTGCTAACGGAATTGCTACGGCCTCAGCTGTTGCGAGCACCCGTTTGCGTAGTATGCTGGTGCCCGGTAGATAATTTGAAAGGCTTCAACCTTGTGGTTTGTTTCTATTAAATTTGCGAGAATCGAACTTGAAATTAATCGATTTCCACTTACCTACCCAGACAGATATGTGTTCGTGTACTCTCTTCTCCCGACGCCTCGTCGTTCGGCCAATGTATCCTGCTCCACAGGAGCAGGTAAATGAATAAATAGACGTAGACGGGCCAGCAACGGCAGTCGGTTTTTACTTACCAACAGTACGAGGCGGAGTTTGCGCAGAATAAGTGCAAGTTCGCCGCCGGAAAAGCACTAGTGATAACCATCATTAGTCTTCGTCTTACTAATTCGCTTACTGCACCTCCTAGAAAAAGCAGTCTTATAAATAAGTCTTTCTTTTTTGCAGTGGCTACGGGGAGAGTTGTGGTACGCTCCATAATATTCTGGAGGATAAATCTCTCCGGATAACCGTTTTCGCGGAGTGTATTCCGTAGCTGCTGGAGCTCTGCGTCAACCGTTTCAGGAGAGCAGATGCGTCGCACTCTGGTCACCAATCCCTGGAATAAATTTCGTTTTAGATTAAGGGGGACAAAACTGTTTGCTTCCGGAATATCTTACGTTGGATAGACCCACCTTCTGGCCTGTGCATCAGAACATCGAAGAACGCGATTTCGTTGTTTGCCTCAGTCTCTGCAGAAAACTTTATCTGCAGGGTGTGCCTTGATATCGATATCGGTGGTACTGCTTGTCAGACAAAAGATATCATCAACGTATCGAGCATAGAAATCAAGGTTATTTATAGTATCCTTGAGGCATGTTTGCTCGACCTTGCCCATGAAGATGTTTGTGATAAATGGTCCGAGCGGTGGTACTAGCGAATCCATCCACTCCCCGCTCCAACGTCCCCAACACGCCGACTCCGCTATGCAGGCGGCTTGGGAACGAAGAGTATGACAAAATCACGAACCCCCACTCATAATCGAGACACATATAACCTCTGTACATAGCTCATGATTTCATTCCCCATGTAATTTTAATGGCCTTATGATGACTTACTGAAAACATGTGTTTGCCAACTGCCTATTCAATCAAAAACATTATGTTTAAGTTAGGGTTAGCATTAGTTGCCAAGTTAGTAGGGTCGCAAAATAGTTTGTTGCTCCAACACCTGTGTGGATTGCGAGATCCGGTGGCTTCACCTCACGCCGACCAATATGCGCGATATAATGCCTGACCCACTTTTATTCGGACCCTTGATAGGAATAAAAATGAGGCCCACTCTGCGCGATCTTTAATCATGAAAGTAAAACAGAAAGTAGCCACTTGAGCCGATACTTCGGTCCTCCCACCGCTAAAGAAAAGTATTGTGACCCTACTAACCCTGCGTCGAATGCAGTGAATATAAGAAGGATTACGTTGGCATGTGGAACGGTTGTGTATTACACACTGACTTATCCATTGTTCGCTGAATTACGTCGCATTTTACGTTCTTGCCACCAGTCCTTCCTGCCTACCGGCGAATGGGTATTTTCCAGTTTTTACACAACATACTGACTGTCTCCCCACAAACAGAAAAACGACAGTTATCTTCTACGTTCATTCATGGTAAGTAGTGAAATCATTCACTGACAATACCTGCACATCGTTGAAAGAAATGAAGTAGCGCGTCAACTGCACAGCTTATCTTAGATCACGATACTTTGACAGTAGGCGGTTAAAGGCCTGAAAATCGGTGTGTCAGCAAGATAAGTTATGGTTTCAACACAGGCAATTGTTTCGACAAACCCACTAGACGTTGGCTGGTTAGGCGGGCAACAAGAGCATGTACTGCCCCCCTAGGCGTATAGTACGGACACGGTGACAATGGCAGTTTAAAGGACGGCAGAAGGCACTAAAGGCGTTGGGAAGGAAAAGAAATCTTTATGCTGACCGTCATCATTCAAAACAGCTAGTTTTTCGGCCCTGAATTAGACCGTATTACATGCCTACCTACAATCCCACGTAACACTGCATCCACAAATATTCCACGGTCAGCTGAATAGGTCCTCAATAGACCACACCAACTTCTCCCCTGTATCCTTTGGGAAATCTCATTTTGAGGTGGGTATCTGTGGGAGATATAGCCAGAAACCCGAGGGTTAAACGGGTGTCTGTATTTGCCGTCCTTCTGCTGGGTCAGACCACTTAAAGTCACCGATTACTGCGCTCTTCAAATATATGTTGATTGAGATTTAAATTCAAAAACTCTTCGGATACGGAATGCGGTGTGGCTGGTTGAGGGCAGAGCACAGGTTGTTCTAGTCTATCATATTTTTTTCTCGTGAAAGCTCCCCTTATGATGCTGCACTTTTAACCATTTCTGTTTCGCAAGTTTTCCCAAACGTGCAACGGTTCTGGCGCTCTGTAATTACTAAAATTACAGAACACCTTAACGGCTTGTTGATGCTTGGAAAAATTCTACTATAATTCAAGTCCGATTTAGGGCCCATGTCATAGTGTCTGAAGGTATTACCATTATATCCCCAAATATTTTGCAGTCAGCTGAAACTATTTTTTGTCTGTTTTTTCGCCTCGCGTGGACTCAGCGCCGCCCGACCACATGGCATGAGCCAGTGTGGCTCCCGTCTTGAATTAAAGACAGCGATGTAGCACGGGAGACCGAAACGGTCATTTATGGCTAAAGTGCGTCGTCAGACGGTCAGCCACAAACTCACCGGAGGAAAAGTAACGAACTGCACGTGGGTCAGCGAGATCTGAAACGGTAAAGAATCCGTTTGCGGCCCAATAACCGGCAAAGTATGCTTGTACGACCCCCCTAACGAACATGATCGATATGTAGGTGTCAAATAAAAAACGGAGGCAATGGCGGTAGGGCAGTTTAAGGGACGGAAAAGAGCGGTAACTCGTTGGCAATGAAAATAAATTTCTAGACCCACCACAATCGCTCAAGCGAGCTGGTTTTTAGCACGGAATTAGATCGTATTACACGCTTACTTATCCACGCGAACCCTAACCGTAACCCCATCTATCGTGTTCCTTAAAGTTAGCATTCCCTACCGAGTTAGTAAGGTTGCACAAGCATTCGTTGACGGGACTTCGATACGGTAGCCGAAGGGGTGGCGGAGGGGTAAGAAAGGAGCGTACAGGCTATTTAATTGGAAATGTTAAAAAGGTTGCAGCACAGAACCAACCCCCGGTCATGCCGAACTGATGACTTAGCGTCGGAGTGCAGAGGGAGATGGACGAGGAGGAGTCCGAGGAGGTGACCGATGCCAAACATGGGGCCGGAGTTATTGCAACCAGCAGCAGCGCCACCGCCGCCGCCGCCGCTAGCCGAAAATGAGGAGATAGAGGTGAGAAGAGTTGACAGCCAGAGCGACTTCTCCTCTTCGGAGGCGGTGCGGAAGAGGAGGATGGCCGTTGACTTGCCACAAGGACGCAACAGATGGTCCCGTTTGTCCAAATGGTAGGCGTGAAGTTTTACCTAAAAAGCATCCAGGACAACGAAATCAGGCGCTAGAAAGGTTGAGGACACGTTCGCCAAGCCAACATGATGCGCTCAAGTGTTGTATTGCAGTTTAACAAATTCCACTTTTACTGGGTGCTCGTCCCGTTGGGCATTGGGACTCAATCTTGAATCCCGCCCACAGCCCAATAGCGGTAGTATTAAAGGCAAAAAGACTGTACCTACAAAGCCAAGGGAGACTGGAATGGCCATTTCTGGCTTATTAGCCGTCATCAGCCGACCATATGCAACCCCAGGTGTCACAACCCCCTGATCCAGTTCCATTGCCGATGAGGAGCAAGGAAACTCGGTTGTGGAAAAACCATTAAATGTGTCGTGATCTAGGAGACAATAAGGTTGCTTTATGCACAAACATAATAGTTTTGGGGTTGGGTGCCCAAAGGGGAGAAACATGGCAGGTGGGGGTAGGGATCACCCTAGTGGAACTCATATAAGGGCATTTTAACTTCATTCGTTGGTCGATCATTCAGCTAAACTACTAAGATAGAGACACCTCATTTTGCAATGTGAAATCACAGATAAGACGAGCCGGTTTCGCAGGACAACCGTCTGTTAAAGTTCTGTCATTGGAGAGATGATGGGGGAGATATGGATGTTTTGCTAAAACCCGGTCCTTTAAAACAATCGCTTACAATGCAGGTAAAGAACAGAGCAGGCGGAAAAGGAACTACTTGAAGCACCTAAGAAATGAAGCCGCAAAAAAAACAGCTGAAAACGGAATACATTAATCAGAAGAAAAAAAGGTATCATGCAATGCCTCAGAGGAGGCAACTCAAACAGCAACGTAAATTGTCCCAAATGACGTAAATATTCCGTCCTCGGAAACAATTGGCTCCATTCGACTTGAGCAATTGCAAACAAATGTCAGTTCGCGCACCCAAAACAACAACAGCCACCAATGCCCTGGAGACGGCACAGCAATGACTTGTGAGCGATTCTCACGCTGAGGACGGCAGCCGACATGTCATAACACCTGAGTAGCCTTACGCACAGGTCACCATCTGCGTCTCCTCTGCGGAGAGCGGGGAGGAGGAGGGAGGAGGGAGGAGGAGGAGGGAGGAGGAGGAGGAGGAGGAGGAGGAGGAGGAGGAGGAGGAGGGAGGAGGAGGGAGGAGGAGGAGGAGGGAGGGAGGAGGAGGAGGGAGGAGGAGGAGGAGGAGGAGGAGGAGGAGGAGGAGGAGGAGGAGGAGGAGGAGGAGGAGGAGGAGGAGGAGGAGGAGGAGGAGGAGGAGGAGGAGGAGGAGGAGGAGGAGGAGGAGGAGGAGGAGGGGAGGAGGAGGAGGAGGAGGAGGGAGGAGGAGGAGGAGGAGGAGGAGGAGGAGGAGGGAGGAGAGGAGGAGGAGGAGGAGGAGGAGGAGGAGGAGGGAGGAGGAGGAGGAGGGAGGAGGAGGAGGAGGAGGAGGAGGAGGAGGAGGGAGGAGGAGGAGGAGGAGGAGGAGGAGGAGGAGGAGGAGGAGGAGGAGGAGGAGGAGGAGGAGGAGGGAGGGAGGAGGAGGAGGAGGAGAGGAGGAGGAGGAGGAGGAGGAGGAGGAGGAGGAGGAGGAGGAGGAGGAGGAGGAGGAGGAGAGAGAGGAGGAGGGAGGGAGGAGGAGGAGGAGGAGGAGGAGGAGGAGGAGGAGGAGGAGGGACTTGTGGAATGGAGGCAGGAAGCCCATGAAAATGGAAGGAAAGGAAAGGATAACGGAAGAATGGATGAAAAGGAAGGAATGGATGGGGTGGACAGAAAGGAATGGATTATGGGAAGGAAAGGGAAGGAAGGATGTGGATAAGGAAAGGAATGGAGCTGGACAAAACAGAAAATAATGGACATGGAGGAAGCCAAATGAAACAGCATGAAGAATGAAGGACAGTGAAGGGAAAGATGGAGGGATTAGAAGGAGGAAAGGAGAAAGACACGGAGGACAATGGATGGACGGAAGGAAAGGGAAGGGAGCCTGAATAATGGAATGGAAGAAAGGAAAGAGAATGGATGGAAGGGAGGAAGGAAAGAGGTGGACACAGGAAAGAATGGAATGGTTTGAAGGAAAGGTAGGGAAGAGGAAAGGAAAGGAAGGAATGGAATGGAGAGTAAATGGAATAAATATGGAGGAAGGAAGAATGACAGCCTTGATAGGAAGAAGAATGGACTTGAAAGGATGGAAGAAAGAATGAATGGATTATATAAAGAGACTGGAGGGGATGTGGAGGGAAGGAATGGAAGAGACACGAAGAATGGATGAAAGACAGTGGAGGATGGAAATGGATGGACAGTGAGCCGGATATGGATGGAAGGATGGATTTGCAGGAAGACGGAATACTGGATCTGGATGGCCCGGGACAGCCACAGATGGCTGGGAGGCAGGAAGATGGACGGACAGAATGGGACCAGAGGTGGCCTTAGCGACAG